>OVAN01005547.1:0-23266 GCA_900406275.1 Anastatica hierochuntica | reverse complement strand
CCTAAGTCTAAACCCATTAAAACCCAAAATCTAAGAAATAATGTCAAAGAATTACTAATATAAGTAGAACAATTTCATATCTCGGTGGGCCTTTTCGCGTGATTGTAGATTTTTGAATTGCCGTCAGATTGATATATTATTTGACCATATTAGACTTTCGCTTGATGGGCTTTTCTTCGAGTGGACCAAAACTTGTCCAAAGACATCATCTTCATGGATATTAAAACCCAACATGATTTGTCTTGAATCCATATGCTTCTCTCTGTCCAATACCTCATGGATTATACCAATTAGCTCAACTTCAGCTCCATGCTCAGCCCATATTGTATCAAATAGTAAACCCGAAGTTTACTTATTGCTCAAAGCAATGGAATAATTAGTTATGTCATCCCAATAAGAAAAATATTAAAGGACATGGAGAATTTATGTTGAAAACCAGAATTTTTTCAACTTATGCATGTCTTAAAACTAAAGGAAAGATCATCATGAGTTGTTAGGGATGAAGCTCATTGATCCCACAAATTATGACCGATCTAAAAGAGAAAACCGGTTCAAGATGAGTTATTAAAAAAAATTATCTTGAGAGGGTATTAAAAAAAAATTCCACATCAAATGGACTTGAGACATCATACTTTTACCATGAATGGGTAATTAAATTTGTCATCGGTCATAAAGTGGGATTATATTCGAGATGGATAGACATGAAATGTCATCATCTCGAGGGGGAGAATTATTGAATGGTTTGGATCTTTAAATAAAGATATATGAATGTGAGGTTCATAAGTTAAAAAGATCACTATTCAATACTGAAAATCAAATTGCAGAAGCATTTGAAAAAGAAGATAAAAAGCTGGCAGATGAGAGATCATGAAATGAATTATCAGAAAAAAAATTATGGATCCTCATACAAAAGAAATTTGAACTTGAAGTTCCAAAGGATAATTCATTCATGAAATATTGTGGATTGACTGCCAGACATAAAGTCAAAGAGAAAAGGAAGAAAAAAACTCTCATTCCAGCAAAATAATGCTCCAATAAGATCATATGACCCAGAAGGACGATCTTCTTGATAGTAAGTCTATGGCACATAAGAAAAGTTATAGACTATTTGGTTCCAAAATTAAAAAAAATCCTCGAAAAAAGGGAGCAAGTTATTAAAAAGGGAGGATTGTCTTCTGAAAAGTCCGTTGACATGATGAATAATAAATAAGGTACCTGAATAAATCAAAGATTATGATAATGAGATCTCGATTAAACATGTTAATACGGAAAGTGGAACCAAAAGGAAAGAAAATTATCGACAATATAAATAAAAGCGCACATTTTGATTAAGTAAGAATGAAGATCATAACTCTACCTCATTGGGTGAGTGTAGAAAATAAAATATTGGGCAAAAGATAAAAAAGAGGCAATCAAGTGTATATTAAAGCTCGCATGAAAAACGAGAAATTTTTGGACCAGAAGTCCAAGTAAATATGTCTGGCAGTATATGGATAGCTTGAATTGTACCTCTAAGATATTTATAATCTTTGAAAGATTACTGACATCAAAACTATATTCCCAGGAACACCTATTTGATAAGAACTCATGAAGAGTTATATGGGATGATATTTTGAAAGACAAAGTTGTCTTTAGATATCCCAAATTTAACATCTAGTAAAAGAGATGTTACTTCAAAAGATCCTAAGGCAGGATTTACATAATGTTTACATTTTAAACATTTCAAAAGAAATTGTATTTGGTCCTGAAGTACCAAATTCTTAGAGTTATGTAAGCATTTTTCGGAGATATAACTCATATAAAAGATATGAGGGTATATGATGGGCGTTCGTAAATAAGAAAGAAAGACAAGAAAGTAAGGCTTGATAACGCATGTGAATTCACTTTAAAAGCCTTAAATGATTGTTGTTTGTCAATAGAGATTGATGTTGAGCATCCAACTCCTCTTGTTCACACACAAAATAGCATGGTCGAGTCTTTGATCAAACGGTTGAAACTATTTGGAAGACCGTTAATATTGAGAACAAATCTCCCAATTTCAGTATGGAGACATGCTATTTTGCATGCTGCAACATTAGTCTAGTAGGGCTAAGTGCATATCATTAAAATTTCCCACTACAGTTGATGTCTGGTAGAGAGCCAGATATATCTCATCTCTGTGTTTTCGGATGTGTGGTATATGTTCCTATTACCCCGCCGAAACGAACAAAAATGGGGCCACAGATGTGATCGAGAATTTAAGTGGGGTATATGTCACCAAGTATTATTCGGTATCTTGAACCACGCACTGGTGATATGTTTACGGCTCATTTTGCCGATTGCCATTTTTTATGAAAATGAATTTCTAGCGTTAGGGAGAGGAATCAAATATATTCCAAAAGATATAACATGGTGTACACCATCTTTGGTACACCTAGATCAATGAGAGCTGGAAGTTCATAAAATTATACATATATAGAATATGGTAAATGAGCTACCAGATGCGTTTACCGATATAAAAAGAGAGACGAAATCATATATTCCCGCAACAAATGTTCCATCCAGAATTAATATTCCTGAAGAACATATAGATGGAAACAAAAAGAATGAACCGAGGGTTCAATTAAAGATGGGGAGACCCATTGGGTCTAAAGGTAAGATTCCCCGAAAGAAAAAGAGATTGGGAGAACAAAATGAAAAGGACACAAAAGATCCACATAAGAAAATATGCCCCGCAAAGTATTCTAGATGAGCCCCACAAAGAAAAGTATCCAAAAGACGTATGTGAAAAGGTTCCAGAAGAACCATGTGAAATTTGTCAAGAAGACGAAAATGATACAGAAAAATATGAGATCTCTATCAATTATACCCATAGTGGGAAATTATGGGTTAGAAAGGAGATAGAGGATATTGATGGAATGTTTTCTTTTTTCTGTATCTAAAGAAATTAATGATGAAATTGAGGATTCAGATCCGAAAACTGTATCAGAGTGCCAGGAAAGGCCTGACTGGGAGAAATGGCATATGGCCATGAAAACTGAATTAATCTTGCTCAACAAAAGAAATGTCTTTGGACCAGTTGTCATTACACCTGAAGATGTAATGCCAGTTGGATGCAAAATGGGTCTTTGTGCATAAAAGAAATGAGAAAAACGAAGTCACAAGGTATAAAGCCCGACTTGTGGCACAAAGTTTCTCCCAAAGACCGAGAATCGATTATGAAGAAACTTATTTCCCGGTCATGGATGCAATCACATTCAGGTACATGATAAGTTTAACGACATCCAACACTATAGAGATGTACCTTATGGATGTTGTGACTGCATATTTATATGGATCACTGGAAAGTGATATTTATATGAAAATCCCCGAGGGACTAAAGATCCCTAAAAGTTCAAAAATGCAAGAAGCATTTTCTAAGGGGATACGTTCGGTCAAGTTACAGCGATCACTTTATGGATTACTTGTTCAAGAAGGGATATGTAAACAATGCATATGCTCTTGCGTTTTTATTAAGAAATCCTCATCATGATTTGTGATCATTGCTGTATATGTTGATGACCTGAACATAATTGGTACTCAAAAGGAGATTGATGATGCACGAACTCATATGAAAGAGGAGTTAAAAATAAAAGATCTTGGTAAGAAAAAGTTTTGTCTTGGGCTCCAGACAGAGCACCTGAAAGATGGAATATTTGTGCATCAGTCAAACTACACCAAAAGAGTGTTAAAACGCTTCAATATGGATAAAGCGAATTCTTTGAGTATCCCAATGGTCAATAGATTGTTTGATGTTAACAAGGATCCGTTTAGACCTTGTGAAGATAACAAAGAAGTATTAGATCATGAAGTACCTTATATGAGCGCTATAGGCGGATTAACATATCTTGCAAATTGCATTCGACCAGATAAATCATTTGCTACTAATCTGCTTGCAAGATATAGTTCATCCCCTACGTGTAGACATTGGGCATGAATAAAGCATATATTTCGTTATCTTCAAAGAACCATTGACTTAGGTTATTTTATACTAGAAACCCGGAATCTGGTTTAGTTGGTTTTGCAGATGCATGATACTTGACAGATCCTCATCAAGCTAGATCGTAAACCGGATACGTTTTCACTATCGGTAGAACAGCAATCTCGTGGAGATCCCAGAAACATACTTTGGTAGCTACTTCTTCAAACTATTCAGAAATAATTGCGCTACAAGAGGCATGCAGAGAATGCATATGATTCAGATCTCTGAGTCAACATATACAAGAAGTGAGTAGTTTGGTGACTACCAAAGAGCCAACAGTTTTATTTGAGGATAATGTTGTCTGTATTACACAAATCAAAGAAGGTTACATCAAGAGCAACCGAACAAAACATATTCCTCCAAGATTTTTATCCTACACCCAAGAGCTCGACAAAAATCAAGAAGTGGAGGTACAATATGTCCGTTCATGTGACAATCTGGCAGACTTACTTACAAAGGCGCTTCCAACTACGATGTTTAGAAAACATATCTGAAGTATCGGAATGCGTCATCTACAAGATCTTTGCGAAAAGAAGGATCCATCATTTTCAGGGGGAGATTGTACTATTGTACTCTTTTTTCCTCGTCATGGTTTTTATCCCACTGGATTTTTCCATGACAAGGTCTTTAATGATACAGTATACAATACTCTACTTATGATGGATAATTAAGGGGGAGTATTGGATAACTATCAAAGGGATAATTATCCATTTGAGATATTATCTTTATCCCATCACTTGCTGCCTTATCCCATCACTTGCCGCCTTATACATTATTTTATGTTTTCACTTTCCTCTATATATAGGTTGTCACTCTCCTTTGTAATCTAATCTTAACAGAACATCATCAACATAATAAAAGAAAGGGACTCATCCTTTGAGTACTCCTCTCTCTCACTTTCTTCCTCTTTAGTTCTCTCCCTTTAATATCACAACACTTATAAACAAATATCAAATATATAAATAATATATACTAGTATATAACAATAGATAGATTATTAACATTTTCACTGAATGGGATCCATACTTATCAGCTAATTCATGTGATTCGATAGTCAACAACCTTATTAGAATCTAGAGGAATTGAGGTTGGTCCGTTCATATAATATATTGCACTTACATTATTGTTTCCCGTCGAAAACGAAGACCAAACTGCTTGAAAACGATATCATTTGTACTCTAACCCTGATTTTGACGATACTCAATCATTGTAATGTAAGAATATTTCTATTCTTATATGATCTATGTGTCTATTGGTTTAAGTATAACGTTCAAGTTCATACTAAAGTTATGAATTCTAACATTAAAGACGACACCGTGATGGATCGGTTTCGATTAAAGACGTTAGAATTTGGGTGTATTGATAACCCTCCTCTCTTACCTTATTTATATGTCTTTCCTATGTGTTTATGGTGGTTAATAAAGAATATAACTACTTAAACATAATACATATATATATATATGCAGCCTTTGAAACGAACTGAGGAACTCCAGGAAAAGAGCCAAAGCTAGCAGCACCAGCATGTTGCGGTGACTCAGTAGGTGGTAGAACAGGGGCAGGTGGCGGATCATCATCACCTTAGGAATCATGCTGCGGGTGGAAAACCGGCGGTGGAACACACAAATGGTCCAAAGGAAGAAACTCCACAGCTTCCAAACTCAGAAGCACTGTCAAATCTGGCTGCGGAAGCTGAACATGTATGTATTGCTTCCTCCGGTTCTGAAACCGGTAAACATATAGTCCCTTTGCGGGTACAAAACGAAGTAGTTCGCAAATGAACTCCTTGTTCACTAAAGTGAGGAGATCAATTCGCCGGACATCCCTACCTGATCGATCAATCTCCCTATCTACAGAAACAAGATCAATACCACAATGATCCATAATGCGAGCTATCACTGCACCAAACCCGCAAACCAACTTCTCCCTGCCATCAAACTTGTTGTTCTTGTAATTCGCTACGTGGTATGCCAAAATGGACCTCATGTTGAACTCAGAGACGGCGGGGTAGTGGACTCCAATATTAGGAGGTAAAAGATGCCTCACTCCAAAGTACATCAGAATGAGCTCCCACTGTTAAACTCCCGCAGCAACAGTAACACTAAACAGAAGAGATCCCAGCAATCGACAAGCATACCTCAAAACCGGAGCATGAATATGTGACTCCTTGGAGCGGCACGCAACAAAGCACCCTGAGCCAATGATATCCCAGAAAGCAAAGAAGTTCTCATGCCAATAAAGAGCTGTCCTCTCCCCATTGCTAAAACCGAACAAAGCGCAAAGCTCCGGGATAGTCAAGCTCTGGAATTTTCACCCCACAATGAAAGAGAGAACTCTAGTGCTTGCGGCTTGCTCCGCCGCATCATCATAAGTAACATGTACCGAAGTAAGAAACTCGCAAGACAAGTGTGGGTAAGTTGGCTCGCTAAGGCGCCAGAAATCGCCTAAACCCATGTTCACGAACAGTGGAGCCTGTCTGCGAGCAATCTGAGCTTTCCCATTGTCTCAAAACAGCTTTTCTTGGAAGTAGGCATATACTCCTTCTTCAATTGTACCAACTTCAGTCTTTCAGCATTCCCCCATTGTCTCTCATTCCCAGGTGGAGGTGGAGGAGCCTCCGGGGAGCGAATAACCAAAGCACGAGAGAAAGATGGTGTTGGAGGAGGTGGTTGTTGTGGCGGTGGAGTGTTCGTGGACCTCCGTGGGCGTGCTGCACAAGGCGGATTTGCTCGTCCTATCCTGCAAAATAACACTCAACATCCAAGTTAGTATTTTACCGAAAGATGTCACTTTGCTCGTTAAAAACCAAATTCATTGATGCCAATTGATTAATCAACATAAACCATCATTATTCCAGCATCAAACCATAATCAAAGTAACATTCCAAGCAGTTCAAGTTTCAAACTAAACATCAAAAACACCCATTATCACCAAAAAGTCACCAAAAATCCAATTTTTCAACAATTCTTCACAATTTGTAAAGAAACTCATCACACAATTGATTCATTCATGCTTCTATACTATCAAATTCATCTCCTAGCTAGCAAGAACACATCAATATCGAGTTTCGCAAAAAGCACAATTTCTAAAATCTCCAATCTCTAAAATTGTCAAAATCTCTCAAACCAAAGACAAACCCAAGGAATTAATCATAGATTCATGCATAATATACCATAATCAACCTATATTAATCTAAAAAACACCAAGAATAAAAGATTTTTTTTTGAAACCTAGATTTTAGCTTAAGAACACTTTCTGAAAATCGCGAGTTTCGGAAACATACCTTGTCGATGACGAAAACTATTTGGAGAAACAGAAATAGTGCGAAAAACTGATGGGAATAGACACCAAGAATGAAAAAAACGGTTGAGATTGAGAAAGTTATGAGATTTTAAAGATTTTGTGTAAAAGAGAGAAAAATGAGGAAGAAGAAGGAAAAGAGGTTGAGTTTTGAGTGTTTTATTCCAAATAAAACGTGGGGCATGGGTTTTTTTAGTGTTTTTCAGTTTGGTTTGGGAGATATAAACCGAAATAAACTATAAAAAAATTACCTTGGTATGCTCTGCTGAGTGATCGATCGGTCACCTTTTCCCGGGTGAGATCGATCGACACCCCTAGGTGGATCGATCGATCACCTTTTTTATACATGATAAACACATAAAACTAAAGGAAAAAGTCAATATGCTAATCCAAAGAATAAAAATCAAAGCCAAAAGAAAAATAAAAACGAAAATGTGTAAGTATCGCTACCTAGTGGGTTGTCTTCCACTCAGCGCTCTTCTAAAGTCATTAGCTTGCCTACAACCTTTTCAGGCTAGTGTAGGATCACTGAGAGCCACAGTGGTGACCTCAGAAGCTTTAGAATCAGCCAAGTATGGCTTGAGACGTTGTCTGTTCACTACGAATTATTCTCCGTGTTTGTCCCATAATACGACAACTCCATAGGATCGTACTTCCTTGATTATGAATGGACCTGACCACCTAGATTGCAATTTTAGTGGAAACAATTTCAAATGCGAGTTAAAGAGAAGTACATAATTTCCTTGTTTGAAGTCTCTAGGAATGATCTTTTTGTCATGAAAGGCTTTTGTTCGCTCCTTGTAGATTCGAGAGTTCTCGTAAGTGACATACCCTCATCGAGCTCATTGAGCTGTAGTAGACACTTCTTTGCAGCAGACATGATGTCATAATTCAGTAACTTGACTGCCCATGCTGCCTTGTAGTCGAGCTCAACTGGGAGATTGAATGGCTTTTTGTACACTAAACGGAATGGTGTAGTCCCCAAAGGTGTCTTGTACGGTGTTTTGTAAGGCCATAGTGCATCATCAAGTTTAGTATACCGATCTTTTCTGGAAGCTCCAACGGTCTTCTGCAGAATGCTCTTGATTTCCCTGTTGGAAACTTCAACCTGCCCACTATTATGAGGATGATAAGGTGTAGCTACCTTATGCTTAACTCCATCTTTCTTTAGAAGTCCATCAAAAACTTTATTGATAAAGTGTGAACCATTCATCACTGATCACAATTCGAGGCACACCAAACCGCAGGAAGATAATGGTCTTGAACATCTTCAGTATAACCTTTGAGTCATTAGTGGGACTAGCAATTGCCTCGACCCACTTAGACACATAATCTACAACAACTAGTATGTACTGATTCTTGTGGGAAGATGGGAAAGGACCCATGAAGTCAATTTCCCAAACATTAAAAACCTCAACTTCGAGAATGAAGTTTTGAGGCATCTAATTTCTCTTGTTGATATTGCCTTGACTCTGACAGAAATCACATTTAGAGACAAAGGCCTGAGTGTTTTTGAACATTGTAGGCCACCAGAAGTGTACTTGAAGAACTTTAGAAACTATCTTAAAGGTCGCAAAGTGACCTGCGTAGTCTTATTCATGGCAATGAAAAAGAATGCCTGGAATCTCCTCCTTAGTATGCATCTCTTGAAAATCCCATCAGCACAATGTTTGTACAAGGTTCATCCCAAAAGTAGTGTATGATGTCTCTGAGAAACTTCTTATTCGCGTACCTGACAAAGTTAGGAGGCTCAACATCTGCAGCAAGATAATTCGCGATATCGCGAAACATTGGTCGCAGCTCATTCCTGCACCCCTGCATGGAGTTCTGCGCCAATTGCCGCTGTCTTAGAGCTTGCCTGACATCTACAGCGTAGACTTGCTCCACAGGAAAGTTGTCTTTCAATAGGACAACTTCTTCTACGCGCAGTCTAAATAAATTATCTGCAACTGCGTTATCTACACCCTTCTTGTCCTTGATCTCAATGTCAAGTTCTTGTAGTAACAGGATCTATCTCAGTAAGCGAGTCTTTGCATCCTTCTTCATCAGCATGTACTTCAATGTTGGATGATCTGTATGAACAATCACTTTAGAACCGATCAGATAAGACCTGAACTTCTCAAAAGCAAAGACAATAGCAAGAAGGTCCTTCTCAGTAGTGGCATAATTGCACTGAGCATCATCCAAAGTCCTGCTAGTATAATAGATCACATGCAGCTTCTTGTCTTTGTGCTACCTCAGGACTGCTCCTACTGCATAATCATTGGGATCACACATCACCTCGAAAAGTAATTCCCAGTCAGGAGGCTGAACGATAAGTGCACTCACCAAGGCACCTTTGATTGCTAGAAACGCAGACATGCAATCATCATCAAAGTGGAACTTCACATCTTTACACAACAATTGTGTTAAAGTTCTAGCAATCTTCGACAAGTCCTTGATGAATCTCCTATAGAAACATGCATGTCCCAAAAAGCTCCTAATCCCTTTCACTGAATCAGGAGGCTGCAGCATGGTCATGACCTCGATTTTTTCCTTGTCAACTTTGATCCCCTTTTCTAAAATTCGATGGCCAAGAACAATGTCATCTCTCACCATGAAGTGACACTTCTACCAGTTCAGAACCAGATGCTTGTCTTCGCAGCAGTGCAGAACCCTACACAAATTAGAAAGACACACAGAAAAAGAAGAACCATAGACAGAAAAATCATCCATGAACACTTCCATTATATCCTCAATCAAGTCAATAAAAATAGACATCATGCATCTCTGGAAAGTTGATGGGGCATTGCACAAACCGAATAGCATTCTCCGATAAGCAAAAGTGTTATAAGGACATGTGAATGTCGTTTTCTCCTGGTCATCCGGGTGAATAAGAATCTGAAAGAAACCTGAATAACCATCTATAAAGCAGTAGTAAGGATGGTTAGCCAATCTCTCAAGCATCTGGTCAACGAAATGTAAAGGAAAATGACATTTCCTAGTTGCAGCATTAAACTTTCTGTAATTAATTCACATTTTATGTCCTGTAACATTCCTAGTTGGAATCGACTCATTTTTCTCATTCTTAACCAATGTTACCCCACCCTTCTTAGAGACTACTTGCATTGGACTAACCAAGTGCTGTCAGAGATAGGATATATGATTCCAGCTTCTAAAAGCTTCATAATCTCTTTCTTGACAACATCTTTCAGATTTGGGTTTAGTCTCCTCTATTGTTCTATGGAACTCTTAGACTCATCCTCTAGGTGGATCTTATGCATGCATAAATCTAGAGAAATCCATGTAATATCATCTAGAGTGTAACCTAAAGCTTTTCTATACTTCCTAAGCTCTCTAACTAGCATGGCAGTCTCAACAGTAGTCAATTTAGCATTGATAATCACAAGATAAGTAGGTTTAGGACCGAGAAATGCGTACCTTAGCCCTGCAGGAAGTGGTTTGAGCTCCACTTTTTGAGCTTTCAGCTCGCTCCAAGGGTCTAAAAGTGGCGCAGGAATTGTCTCCAAGTGTGGCTTCTCTGAGTTTTCCTCTAGCTCTACATATGCTACCAACTTCCCCATGCTCACACTAGCATCTAAACTCCTTGAGTATATCGACGTGTCTTTGTTCAGATAACCAAGTCCTCCTTCCTCTTACACCAGAGCAATCTCAAGAGGATCATCAGAGAGAACTTCCTCAACTGTATCATCTACAACCTTAGAGATGTAATCAACCCAAAAAACTTGGTCTTCCATTGAAGACCTCTTCAATGTGCTTTCCATCTCAAACTTCATGCGTAAATCTCCCAGACGAAGATCAATTTTGCCATTCCGAACATCTATAATGGTACCTGCAGTAGCCAAGAAGGCTCTACTAAGGATGATGGGATCCCTTGGCTCTTTGTCAAGCTCTATCACCACAAAGTCTGCAGGTATATAACAACAACCAATCTAGAGAAGGAGATCCTCTAAGACACTCATAGGAATGCACACTAAGCGATCGACTAGCACAAGAGACATCCTGGTCTCCTTAAATCTCGTCATCCCATCTTCTTAGCTACAGAGAAAGGCATAAGATTAATGTTGGACCCTAAATCGCAGAGAGAACTCTCAAAGGTGAGGTCTCCAATCTTCACAGACAAAACAAATGGTCTTGGATCTCCGTATTTCTTAGGCATCCTATTTTGTAGTACAACACTACATTCTTCACTAATCATTATCACTCCTTCTTCAAGGCTGGTCTTGTTACTTAGCATGTTCTTCACGTGTCTTTTCAAAGAAGGAACCATCTGACACGCATCAATGAATGGGAGTCTTACGGTAAGCTCACTTACAAGCTCCTTGCACTTTGCAGGAATAGGGTATGGGACCTTAGGGGTATAGACATGAGGAGGTGAGGAAGAAGCTACAAAAATTTTCCCAGCACGGTGATCGATCGATCCCTTAGGTGGACCGATCGATCCACCTGTAACTTTCGCTGATTCTTCTGAAATTTCATCATTCTCAGTGTTTTCTTCAGGGTATTCTTCCTAAATGATAGTCTCCTCCTTTTCCTTACCCTTTTGAAGCACTAGAGTGAGTTCCTTGCCAATACGGAGTGTAATGGCTTGTATGTATTCCTGATTTCTCGGGTTTTGCTTAGCTTATCCTGGCAGAGTCGGAGGAACTCTCTTGACTGCCTCAACAGTCTGAGCTAATTGGATGTCCATCTTCTTTACATGTGCAGAGAGAGATTCGAACTTGTTATTAAGTTCATTGTACATGTCATCCACTTTCGCATTGCTGATCTTCTGTCCCTCCAAAATCTCCAGCATCATTGCTTCGAGTTTATTTTCCTGAGGGCTCTTGTTGAAAGTTTTGGAAACCAGAGAAGTTCCCAAAAGTTTTTCCTTTATTTTGAAACCCCGGTGGAAAATTTGTCACACCCGAATTTTGCACAGACATTTTCCTCTGAAATGCTGATACAAAGTTTTTCACAAACTGTTTCCCTGCAAATCCCTGCTGAAAACCACTGGTGCCCGGATTTTTCACAAAGCTCTTCCCAAAAACATTTCCAGAACCCGAAATTTGCACGAAGGTTCTCTCCTGGAATGTTGGAGGAGGGTAGTTGCAGTCTTGAGGATTGTCAACACCAATATTGATTCTGTAATTGAAGCGGGGTGATTTCTGTAGTTCTGATTGAACCCCTTATTGTTCTGATACCCCATGTAATTTATCTCTTCAGCATTCTCACCATCTCCTGCAGCGCAAATATCTGCATTAATGTATGTGACATCTACGCAAAAACTCACATGCTTCTGCTGGTTCTGTTGACTCTTCAGCATTTGAGCCACCATCGACTTCACCTCAGATATTTGGGCACTTTGAGAAGTTTCCCCTTTCGATCCCCTGACATAGTCAGGACAGTGATTGTTGTTATTGGCTGTCAGGTTCTCAATCAATTGGTAAGCGTCATCCACAGACTTAGTCATGAAATCTCTATTACTTGTTGTGTCTACAGAGAGCCGGTACCTCTTGTCTATACCTCTGTAGAAGGTATTCAGTAGGCACTCCCTGGAGAAACCATTGTGAGGGCAGTCCCAGATGTATTCTTTGAACCGTTCCCAAGCTTCGAAGAACGATTCAGTAGCTCCCTGCTGAAGTTCTGAGATCTTGCTCCACAGCTGGTTAGATGTGGACTTAGTATAGAAGTGAGAAAGGAATGCTCCCTTTACTTTGTCCTAGGAGGTAAGAAACGCAGGGGGGAGTGATTTGTAACATCTTTAGGCTTTATCAGCCAGAGAGAATATGAACAGCTTGCACTTCAGGTAGTATGGCGGAACACCATTGGAGCGAGTTGTGCTAGCGATTTCTTCGATCATCTCCAGATGCTCCATTGGATGCTCAGCTGCAAGGCCATGGAACTGATTATGCTTCGCCAGTTGAATCACATGAGCCTTGATTTCGTAGTCTAACTTCTCAATAGGCGCTAGCCGGATGGGACTTTTGTTCACAAAGAATGCCTCCGGTGAATCAAAGTCTCCGATAGTGGGTCTCCTAACCTACTGCTGTAAGCCCTGCGGCGCCAGTGGCACATTCTGATTACGCTGCGCATCTTGAGGTACATTCTGGCTGCCCTGTGGAATCAACTGCGGTATTAAGCCCTGTTGGGCTAAGCGTTGCTGCTCCAGAAGAGTAGGATCATGAGGAAATTGTTCTCCTCCTGCAACTTGTTGACCTAGTCGAAGATTCTGGTCATCCATCTCAGCTCGTTTCTTTGCTTTCTGGTTTTCGCGTTCGAGTCTTGCTAGCTCTTGTTTGTTGAAGGAGATTAAAGATTCAGATCCTTGTCCTCTTCTTGTCATACACCTAAAACACCAAAGAGAAGTAGAAAAGAACGTGTAACTATTAAATAAAAAGAAAAATTCTAGACTAAATCTTAGATAAAGAATCGAAGGTGTTATTTGGTCCCCGGCAACGGCGCCAAAAACTTGATATCTCATATTTTAACCCTTAAATCACATTGCAAGTGCACAACAAATCGCAACAGTATTTCAGGGATCAAATCCACAAAGACCAAGATACACACTAGGATTCTCGATTTTAGATCAAACTAGAAAACACAGAGAAAATTTTTGTTTGTTTTTTTTTCGATTTTTAGTGTAAATAAAAGCAAATATTAAAAACGTTGTAAAATTCAATGGGTGGAAAACATCATGCATCAATGCAATTAGCAGGAAATTAGATCATGAATGTAGAAATTAACAGGAAATCAATTAAGCACCACTATAGAACTCAAAACACAGTTATATAATTTTTCCACTCTCGTGACTCCAATTTATGTCTAACAGCCTAATAGTCTAACTCTCATTGAATTCGGGAAGTTAAACCTGCATTAAGTTCAGGTTTTGATTTGTTCATAAAGCACCTTAATATCAACTCTCGTTGGCTAAGGATACTTTGCTCACGGGGATTATTTTCAAGCAACCAAATAAACTCTCGTTGTATTCAATTAACCTAAGATCATAAACTAGGTGATCAATCAAGTTCAAGCACTAAGAACAATCCATGTGAAGAATTCTAAACGAGATTCCCTCTCATGCAGTCCTAAACATTCAATTTCATCATTTCTTTTGAAATCCTTAAAATCTAACAAGGAAACTACTCAGACATGGTGATGAAAACAAAAGACATGGTTGAATTGAAATACATGTGATAGAATAATAAAATAGGATTAAGAAAACTTCTTTAAAGGTATGGGTGAAGAGATTCGTCTCCCAAAACTTACAACGTAAAGATAAACTCAAAAGTCTAGAGAAAAGAAAAGTTACAAACCCTAAAAATGTCCTAAGAGTTTTTACAGTATTTTTTGGATTCCTCTTTAATTTAGGAAATTAGAAAAAAAAAAAAATAAATATTTTTTCGTCAGGAGGGATGATTGATCGATCACAATTGAGTCTACCATTTGCAAAGGTCACCCGAACTTGAGGAAAAAAATAATCCTCCTCTTAAGAAGGGAGTATTGTACAAGATAATTTTTCTTGGTTCGATTAAAATATTTACTTTCAGTTAATAATAAAAACCAATGTATTGATTTAATAGTTGGTACAAGCTATTGAGTATGTAAAGGCAATTTTTCATTTGCAAAAATCCAACAAAGAATATTACATCATCTTCTTCCCCTCATTCTATCTATCGCTATCATCATCGCTTATCTTTATCATCACCATTGAATCTTTGCTCTTGGAGATGACCGTTCTTTTTTAGAATCTTCTCTTGGCATCAATTTGCCTTTTCTTCGAATCTTCGACAGGTTTCTATATCACGATTTATCAATACCGCTACATCCCCACACATCACGAATGGTAACATCTCCATGATAAAGTAGCTTTCAAGTTTTGATAAATTGATTTCAAATATGTTTTTGATTGAATTTTTGGAATAACCAAAAAATATAGGGTGTCTTAGTATTTAGGTAGTTTTTAAGTTTTTATTTTAGAGTGGATGGATTCAAGTTAATTAGGGGTTTGGGTAGTTTTTGTTGGTATAAGCTTGAAACCGAGAATAATTACTTGAAGAAAGAAGAAATCATCTGAATCGAGCCAATGATTTAGATAAAAAAGACAAAACCGATTTCTAGTTGGATTAATATCTTTTAGGAGATATCTAAAAGATAAGTAGTGTTTTCCTTATGAGCTTTGGATTTGTTTTGATAATATAAATAGTTTATTTTAATTTTGGTTTTGGATTTTGTCGTGTGGAGTTTTGCGAAACCTAGAGTTGGTGTTTTCGACTTGAGTTTTAATAAGAGAGGAATTCTTTGTTACTTGAGATTGTTGTTAACACAAACCATACAAGTTCTTTCGATTTCTACACGTGGTATCAGAGCTTAAAAGTTGAAATCGTAAGAGCAAACTTGTTCGTTACTCTCTGTTTGTTGTTCGCAGCCCCAACAAAACTGGAGACAATCGCAACTAACTCATCAAAACTAAACCGGAGAAGTAAACTACGAAGGAACGGAGGATGTCTGGTGAGATTGTTGTCACGACAGTTGCGGCTAAAGATGGAGGAGGAGCTGGCGGTGGATCTTCCTCGATTCAGTGTCCGATGCTTACTCCTACGAATTACACATTTTGGGCTATCCCTATGAAAGCCATGCTCAGAGTACACAAAACTTGGGAAGCGGTTGAGAACGATACAGCAGAAGGTGAGAAAAACGACATAGTTGTTGCGTTGTTACTTCAATCACTTCCTGAGACACTTGTTCTTCAAGTTGGTGAGCTTGGTAGTACTAAAAAGATCTGGGAAGCGGTCAAAACTCGGCATGTAGGTGTTGAACGTGTGAAAGAAGCAAGATTACAAATTCTAATGGCTCAATTTGAGCGATTAAAGATGGCAGAGAATGAAACAGTTGATGCATTCGGTGGAAGACTTGCAGAAATAGCTTCAAAATCGTCTTCCCTGGGCGTTGTTATTAAAGAATCGAAATTTGTGAAGAGTTTCTTACAAGTCTTCCGCAAAGGAAATTCATACATATCGTTGCATCGTTGGAGCAGGTTCTTGACTTGAATACCATAGGCTTTGAAGATGTAATAGGTCGAATGAAGGTCTATGAAGAGCGAATAAGTGCTGCTGAAGATTCGCATGAAGAAAATAGCAAACTCATGTATGCAAACATGGAGACACCAAGTCAGACCTATCGAAATGCCAATCCTGATACTCGAAACCGAGGAAGAGGCGGACGTTTTGCTCTAAGAGGAAGGGGAAGAGGACGATGGAACTCCTATGGACCAAGAGACACATCCAAAATCATGTGTTTCAGATGTGATAAGTTGGGACATTATGCGTCACAATATCCTGATCGGCTCTTAAAACTGCAAGAAGCTCAGTAGAATGAGAAAGAAGACACACAGGAAGCTGATGAACTCATGCTAAACGAAGAAATTTTCCTCCACGAAAGGAATATCGAACCTAAAAAATATGAGACGAACACTAGAGATGACATATGATATTTTGATAATGGAGCAAGAAACCACATGTCGGGAGATAAGAGATATTTTTCGAGCATTGATGAATCAATTACGGGGAAGGTTTGTTTTGGAGATGATTCGCGCATTGACATCAAAGGAAAAGGTGTGATCACTTTTACTGACATGAACGGAGAGCCGAGAATTCTAGCAGATTTTTATTACATCCCGGATCTTAAAAGTAACATCGTGAGCCTTGGACAAGCCACTGAATTTGGATGTGACATAAGGATGAGAGGTAACGAGCTAACAATGTGTGACCACAATGGGAAATTACTTGCAAAAGACGTAAGATCAAAAATCGTCTCTATAAAGTAAGGATGGGTCTAGCGAAGTCGGCAACCTGTCATTAGCTCACGACCAAGCATGAATCGAGCCGATGGCATGCGAGACTTGGTCATATGAATAATGAGACTATAAAGATGATGGTACAAAGAGAGCTAGTACATGGGATCCCAGCTGACTTCGATAAAGTGGTGCATGAAGTATGTGGATCCTGTCTCCTTGGTAAGCAAACGCGAAAGCCGTTCCCGCAAGCTTCCATGTACAGAGCAGACGAGACCTTGCAGCTGATTCATGACGACCTTTGCGGCCCCATCACGCCAAGAACACCAGCCGGAAACAAGTATGTTTTCGTTGTCATCGATGATTGTTCAAGATACATGTGGACCATTCTCCTAAAAGAAAAGAACGAAGCCTTAGAAAAGTTCAAGCGATAGAAAGTATTGGTCGAACAAGAAACTAATAAAAGGATCCAAGTGTTCAGAACGGATCGAGGAGGAGAATTCATATCACATGAATTCAATTTATTTTGCGAGGAAATAGGCATCAAGAGACACCTAACTGCCCCATATACCCCACAACAAAATGGAGTAGTTGAAAGACGATATAGGACAATGATGGAGATGACAAGAAGCATGTTAAAGCACATGAAAATGCCAAACTATTTCTGGGAGAGGCGATTCGGCATTCAACATATCTTTTGAATCGAGTAGCAACAAGAGCTGTCAAAGATAAAACACCTTATGAGATGTTTAAGGGAAAGAAACTGAATCTTAGCCATTTAAGAACGTTTGGGTGTGTTAGTTATGCAAAAATTGAGAAGAGTCTGTTAAAGAAGTTGGATGACAGGTCGCAGATCCTAGTTTACTTAGGAACCGAGTCGGGTTCAAAGGCGTATCATCTCTTTGATCCTTTAGCCATGATGTTGTTTTTGACGAGTCAAAAGGCTGGTTATGGACTCAGGGATATTCGCAAGGCCAAAAGATTAAAGAGAGCTTCGAATTGACTTTCAGAGAACATGGAAATCGTGGCCTGCATGAACACGTCGATACCATCAACGATGAACCAGGGAGCAAAAATAGAGAACGAGTAAGCGACCATGGAGAAGAAGAAACACGAAACGAAAAGCAGTTTGATGAGCGAGAATCAGATGCTGAGGATACAGAGCAAGAGTTTGGCGGCTCATTACCTGAGGTAGCTTCGGGTAACGAAGAAACCAGTGAGTCGCAGGCGGTTTTGGTGTCGCGAAGAACAAGTCGGACGATCAATAAACCAAAGTATCTTGAAGATTATGTTTTACTTGCGGAAGAGGAAGGAGAAAGACTGATGCTAATGGTGAATAACGACCCCTATAGTTTCGATGAGGCTAAAAACACAAAGGAATGGACACTTGCTTGTGAAGATGAGATTGAATCGATCAACAAAAATCGATGCTATAACTTAGTAGAGTTACCGTGTGGAGTTAAGCCCATAGGGCTTAAATGGATTTTCAAGATAAAGAGAAATTTGGATGGGAGTATAAACAAGTATAAAGCTAGACTTGTCGCGAAAGGATATGTACAGAAGTATGGAGTGGACTATGAAGAAGTTTTTTGCTCCTGTCGCCAGACTGGAAATAATACGCCTGCTTGTTAATCTTGCAGCATCACACAGCTGGGAAGAACACCATTTAGACGTAAAAACTGCATTTTTTACATGGAGAATTGAAGGAAACAGTCTATGTGACGCAACCAGAAGGTTTCAAAGTTAAAGGGAGTGAACGAAAAGTGTATAAGCTTAGTAAAGCACTCTATGGGCTAAGACAAGCTCCTAGAGCTTGGAACAATAAATTGAATCAGATTCTCATCGAACTGAAGTTTGAGAAATGCATCAAAGAGTCGTCGGTTTATAAGAGAGAAGTAGACGGAGTTCTTTTACTGGTAGCTGTGTATGTTGATGATCTCTTTGTTATAGGAACTAGCTTCAAGGATATCTACAGTTTTAAGGGAGAAATGAGCTCAAAATTTGAGATGAGTGACTTGGGAAAGCTAACTTACTATCTCAGAATGGAAGTTAATCAATATGAGGGAAGGATCACGGTCACGCAAAGAAGATATGTTACACGCATTCTTGAAGACGTCGGGATGAACTCGTGCAACCTTACTCATACACCAATGGAAATGAGTCTGAATTTGTCAAAGTCCTAGACAAAGCCGGAAATTGATGCTACTTGGTTTCCTAAGAGTGTTGGATGTCTCAGGTACTTACTTCATACAAGACCTGACTTGTCATATGCAGTTGGTGTTTTAAGCAGATATATGCAAAGTCCTAGAGAATCACATGGAGCTGCTATGAAACATGTTATTAGATACTTGAGAGGATCTGTCGATCTCGGCTTGGTGTATCAAAAGGTCGATTAATGCCATACTAAGACTAATAGGATATAGTGATAGTAGCCACAACATTGACCCTGATGATGGAAAGAGCACGAGTGGACACATATTCTATTCAGGAAAAGGACAAATTTCCTGGTGTTCACACAAACAAGACATAGTTGCTTTGTTGTCATGCGAAGCGAAATTTATGGCTGCTACTGAAGCTTCCAAACAAGCTATCTGGCTCCAAGACTTGCTCCATGAGATAACGAGTAAGGAGGGAGAGAAGGTTGTCTTAAGGATCGACAACCGTTTAGCCATTGCATTGATAAAGAATCCGGTGTTCCATGGAATTAGTAAACATATTCACAGAAGATATCATTTCATCAGAGAGAGCGTGGAAAGTGGGCAAATTGAAGTAGAGCATGTTCCGGAACAAAACAAAAGGCTGATATCCTAACAAAGGCCCTTGGGAGATCAAAGTTTAAAGAGATGAGAGAGTTTATTGGAGTACATGATTTGTCGAGAATGGATTTCAAGCTTAAGAGGGAGAATGTTGGTATAAGCTTGAAACCGAGAACAATTACTTGAAGAAAGAAGTAAACCGAGCCAATGGTTTAGATAAGAAAGATAAAACCGATTTCTAGTTGGATTAATATCTTTTAGGAGATATCTAAAAGATAAGTAGTATTTTTCTTATGAGCTTTGGATTTGTTTTGATAATATAAATAGCTTAGTTTTAAGTTTGGTTTTGGCTTTTGTCGTTTGGAGTTTTGAGAAACCTAGAGTTGGTGTTTTCTACTTGAGTTTTAATAAAGAGAGGAATTCTTTGTTACATGAGATTGTTGTTAACACAAACAATACAAGTTCTTTCGATTTCTAAAGTTTTTTGTGACGAAAATGCCTCTCTCTCTTAGAGAGAGGTAAGACAATGGTAACATAAGTGGGAGAGAGACAGAGATAGAACTGGAAGAGAGAGTTGGAGAGAGATAAAGACAAATGTTTAAGAGAGAGAAAGATATAGAAGTCAGAGAGAGAACGAGAAAAAATTTCTCTTTGGGGTGTTTCAAAGAGAGATAGAGACACCCCCAACGAGAACTAGAGACAGATAGGTAACGGGCGGCTAGTGTCACGGCCATTACTTGCCCAGTTCCTGCGAAATAGTGTGTTATTGGATTTCTGTTGAGCTCAATTTGTAATTGGACTTTGTCAATTGAAACTTAATTTGAAATTAAAAACTGAAAAGTTTCAAGTAAAATAAGATTGTTGGTTTTGGAGGGTAAAGTACATATGCTCTGATTAGACACAAAAGCTAGAGATTTAAGTTAAATGATGATAAAATAACAAGTAGATGAGGTTTAATAAGAAGGTAAAGTGAACATTCTGAAGAATAAATTGCGAAAAGAGAAAAACGTTAAGTCGGAGAAATTAGGGGATCTTGGAGACGACCACAAATGAAGGACATTGATATGATAATGTGAGACAGAAAATTAGACAATGAAATGGGATATAAGACGACCAAAATGTAGCGGACAAAGGTGTAAAAATAAATCGATTTGTACATCATATTTATGCTTTTTGTGAAAATCAGAGTATCTAATTTGATTTATTTTTCGATGTAGTGGATGAGTTTCTCGTAGACATCGCAAGTTAGTGAATATTTGCTAGCAACAAATAATGGAATTTCAAGATCGATATGTCAAGAATGGCAAAGGTCCTGAAATATTGCAAAATAGAGGGATACAATAGTTTAATAGAGTATGTTTCTTGTGAATATGGTTAAAATTCAAGAGATGTAGATGTAGATATATCTTACTGGTATGGGGACATTCTTGCTGAAATCAATGGAAACAGAATTGCTCATGTTTACATAAGTCGTGATAACCACTATAGAATGTTTAAATCATTTCGTACGGTGGATAGGGCACTAAATATATTTGTTATATTTACGGAGAAGGTGGGATCTGATTTGGTTGATTTACGACTAAAAGAAGCTATTGAAGTTAGAGGTGGTATTGGTTTTGAAGTCAAAAGTGGTAATAGATGTTATCTCGACTAATCTTTAAATATTGTGGAATGTGAGAGAGTTGGCGGTAGAGCAAGAGAAAATCAGATTAAGTCAAACTATTTGTAAGATGTGCAGAAATGGTTGAAGCATCGATGTAGATAAAATATGTTGTGATGAAAAATGCTCAATCTTACCGACCTGTTGAAGATCAAAATGTGACTAGTGTCACCAATGTCATCAACGAGGAAGAAGAACATTTTCCAAGTGTCACAAATGAGAAAGAAGGACATGTCACCATTGAGGAAAAGGAAAATGCCACCATTGAGGAAGAGGTAAATGTTATGAATGTCACTAATGAGAAAGAAGAACATGTCAACGAGAAAGAAAAACAGAGTTCGAAGAATATGACTGGGATTAGTGGAACGATGTTGTTTTAAAAGATGACAATACGGATCCGGATAATGACGAAGAAATGAGATTCTGGTGGAACAGGGCCACTTTCTGGTAGTGAGGGATCAGGGCCACGAGTAAGGTCTAACAACCCTGTATCTGAAGGAGGATTCGTCTCAATGAATGGAAATGCTCCAGCAAATGATGGGTTTATAGATGATCGGACGATGTACACTTCCACGTGTAGAAGTCAACATGAATTTGAGAGGGTGGATGATGACATATTGATAGACGCACCACCTAAAGAAAGGGAGGAACATAATCGAAACATTTGTACCAATGGTGACGGTGACGGTGACTTTGTAGACCATCCACCCAAGGTTGCTTCGAGGCGCCAAATTCTTAGTAGCGATGATGATGACTTTGTAGAGCATCCACCTAAGGTTGATTCTACATGAAATGTATTTAGCATTGATGATGATAATGATTTTTTGGATCATCCACCTACGGTTGCATCCACTCAAAAATTTAATAGCTATGATGATGGTGGCTTTTGTGGATGCTCATGATGATGTAGATAGTGGCGCCATAGAAAAAGACCTGATAATACAGGAAAACTCTTGTATAAATGTATCAAGATGACAAAATATGAATATACGGATGTGCCTCCTATGCTTAATGATAAGGAAAGCAGTGCTATAGTATCCATAACATTGATTTGTGTCAAGACGATTCTAACATCTACACGGGGAAAATCTTTGGGAGAAAGGAAAAAAATAAAATAGCTTTGAACATTTGTGCTATAAGAAAGATTTTTATATTCAAGTTCCATAGACATGCATTGCATTACACAATCGCGAGTTGTTCTGGAAATGGGTGTGATTGGAGAGTGATGGCTTCTGATTTGGGAGACTCAGAGATGTATGTTCGAGAAGCGCGCTACAGCGAAATTCATAGCAGTGCTGCTAAGGTCTAAGTATGAAACATAAGTTGTTGGACCACGCGTATGAAGTATAAGAGACAATCCACACAGTTCAAATGTACAACAAATTACTAGACATGTTGGAAAGCAAGAGAATTGGTAATTAAGGCGGCTCATGCTATAGAGGAAGGTTATTACAAGTTGTTGTCCCTATACTTTTATGTTCTAAATATATCAAATCCTGGAAGCGCTACGGACATAGAAACCGAAGCACACGAAAATGATAAAATAAGATTTAAATTTGCATTTATGGCTTTGAATGTGTGTATTGATGGATGGAAGCACTTGCGTAAGGTCTTAGAGGTTGGCGTCAATCGTTGAAGATGGTTCTAATATTACCATCATCTCAGATAGATGAGGTTCAATCACTACAAGAAAACTGTCTTTTCGCGACTATTTATTACGACCATATAAATAGTCGCAAATATAGTGACCGTTTTACGTCAACATAACGACACTTTAACGA
>OVAN01005546.1:0-23268 GCA_900406275.1 Anastatica hierochuntica | reverse complement strand
TTTTCCACCATATTAGGTCATACCTCGTGTAGCTGGCAAACATTTTCCCTAATTTTATTAGCTAAAAAGTGAACCCGCAAATAAAAACAGTAACGCACCAAATAACGTGTGTTCAGGGCCGACCCTGACAAAATGTTGGCCACAAGCCATAAGAAAAAGTGGACCGGTTTATATTAGAGTTTGGTCAACACATATATTGAAAGTTGCACTAGTGTAGTGGCGTTTAATGTTTTTAAATGTCTCCTCCACCAAAATTCAAATCCTATCAGGGACGAACCCTGCACCTGACGCCTTATTAGTATGTTATATACCACTAGATCAAAGGTAGGTTTTGTCAAAAAGTGGCCGAAATGTTATATATTAATATCAGGGCCGCAAGCCCAAGCTTACCCTGCTTGGACTCCGGCCCTGCGTGTGTTACAGACTTGATAGTGTTTTTATCTGGAAAAAGGTTTTCAAATAATTTTTTATAGCAAATGCACAATCAATATGGTTTTGTTTAAACATTAGAGTACGAATTAAGCTTGGACGTTCAATTACCTATTCGGTACCATTTTGGTTATTTTGGTTTTTTCGGTTCTCAAAATTTTGAATCATTCGGTTAAATTCGGTTCGGGTTCGATTTCATTTGAATTAAATAACCGTTTCGGGTATTAATGTACAGACATTTGAATATTTTTTTTGTTATTTTTAGGTATTTTTGAATATTTTTGGGTTTAATTTCGGGTATTTTTGTAAACTTTACATATTTTCATATACTTTCGGTTTTTCGGTTCTCAAAAATTATAACAACTCGGTTATTTTTAACTCTGATTCGGTTTCGGTTTGATTTATTCGTTTTTTCCGATTCGGTTCTTTGGTTCCGGTTATTATGCCACCCCTAGTACGAATCTTTGTGACAAAAAAATGTACAAATCTGTTTTAACACGTAATATATTTATCTAAGATAAATATACTAGACCATTTACTGTGTTTTACAATAATTATCAACTAATATTTGGTTTGTATTAGGGTTGAGAAAAAATAACTGAGAGCTCGGATCGAAGCTACCCGAAAAATATAAACTGAAACTCGAATCGAAGTGAAAAGTGACACAAACATATCATAAATTATATACCCAAAAGTTTGCAAAAGATACCGAACCAAAAATATTCGCAAATCCAAACAAAAACCAAAAATAAATATATGAAACATAAATGATTAACTCAAATACTTAGTTTCATTGAGGTTTTTAGGTAAATTAAAATTTTTGAGTTCTTTTAGATAATTTAAAAAGATACAAAAAAATCAAACCCGCAAAGACTCGCACCTAATCTGATCCTTTATGCATAAAAACCTAAACATGCCTTAAGCATATAGCTAAAGGTTGATACACTTTACATTAAGGGTAATAATTTCTACTTACCAGGTATTTTAAAATTTGCTTCTAACTAATATATTAAGAAATGTTACTGTATCATTAGTATTTTTGTATTATATTGTATTTAATTTCTTATTATTTAATGTTTTACTTTATTTAAAAATTTAATTCATTTTTAGTAATACAAATTAAATTATTTAAAATAATTTTAATTACACTAATTGTAGAATATATTTTATCTATATTATTTATGTTTCGCACCGTTTGTTTCCTTTTTCACTTATCAACACATTTATTCTGCACCGTAAATTGTTTTTCACCAATCAAACATTATTCTATACAATTTTTTTTTTGCATTAACCGCACTTTTCTAGCATTCCGCACATAACAAAGTTGAATCGTACCGCTGTTTAAATATGTTTTTCCCGCACTCTGAAACCGTTGTCACCATTTGGAGCCTTTAAATTTACTTTTCTCATCCTCTGTAAACCGTTGTCACCCTTTGAACACAAAATTAATAATCATATGTGGTATGGTTTCTCAGTATTTTATTGAAAAAATCAGAAGTCACAAGTGCTATAGTAACCCCAAATAAGAATAAGGATGCATACGAAAGCCAAAAAATGGCTGAAAGAAAGTTTGACAATGAAATAAGGAGTTTGGCCGAAGGAAATATTTTTTCAACTCTTCGGAATAGTTTTTGGCACGTTTATACCTAAATACGAACAATTTGGATTAGACTGCACCACGTACGGATTAGAAAACGATGATCGCATCAAATATATCATTTGGAAGCACCTAACCAGGATGCTTACTTATCAACCAAGCTTGATGACTGAGCTTCTCGGGATTTCTCCTATTTCAGCTACTTCACATGCTCGGAAAATTTTCTCTAGATAGAATCTTCCTAAAACTTCGTGGATCGGAAACGCCCGCAGTTCGGCTTAATTCATTATAGAATTTTCGAGAAATTAATTCTAAGCTTCAAGATAGGAATGACCATAGAAATAAATTAGAATCAGAATGGTCGGAGGAAATTAAGTTTGGTCGAAGAATATTATTTTTCGGTTGTTCGGAAAGGCATGTGGAACGTCCGAATCCGAACTCGCAATGTTCATAATGGGCTGAAGCGTGTGGGGTTATGGCGCATCCTGAAATAGTTGTGCAGCTGTTTGCTGGATGTAGTTGCTTCAAGTGAGTCGTCGCCACACGTCATGACATAGAAGAAGCTTGGTGTCCTCCACATCACCTCGTGCTTAGCCACCACCTCCTTTCCCCACCTATAAATAGCCCTCCATCCCCATTAGTTTTTCCATCCCAAAACCTAAAGAAGACCTCAAGAGCTCGAGTCCTAAGATAAGCCTAAAACCCTTACTTTAAATTATAATTTAGTAAATAATTAGCTTATAACTAAGTAATGTTCCAGTGTTATAAACATTGGTAATCCAGTTGTTCTGGGAATATTTTGTTAGAGGATCCAAGTCGAGCCAACCACGAGATACGAGTACACTAGGACCAAACTAATCATCCAAACGCCCAGGTGAGTCTAAGTTACATGATGGATAATTAGGTGCGGTTAGCGCCTCCAAAACATGAATATTGTTTTTTTCATGTTTATTGCTTGATGGTTGCTTGTTTAAATGCTTGCTTGAAAATTAATTGCTTGAATTATTAATTGATTGATTATCATGGTTAGGTTGCTTGCTTGATCATATGTTGATTGCTTGATACTGTGTGCCTTGGTTATATCGTTCGGGCCTCGGCTCATGGGATATAACATATATATGATGCATGATGATTTACTTATTGATTGAGTTACATTATTCGGGCTTTGGCTTGGATGGTATAACATGCTTGTGATATATGTTTTTGATTGTATGATTGAGTTATATCGTTCGGTCAATGGCTCGGAAGGTATAACATGCTTGTGCAGGTGTAATTTTTATGTGCAGGTATTGCAACACGTTCGGTCGTTCATGAACCCGTGAGGAAAGGAAATGATTCACTGGGTAGGTGACCATGGAAGGGTTCACCAGGAAGGTGACCCAAATGTCCATGGGTTCTTCTTCGAGAGTGATTTGTAAGGTTCCAACATTCAATGAAGAATGTCATTAAAGTCACTCGTATCCTCTTTCTGATGATCTATATGGGTTTTGTTTTCTGGTCAGACACCAGGCGTTGGTCGGGATAATCACCCGGATGCTTGCTACACGATGGTGTAAGAGTGATTATTTGATTGTTAGATCGTTATGACTTTGTTTCTTCGGTTTGAGGTTGGTAATCATAGAGGGGAACCACTAGTGGCAAGGGGTAAATCTCGCTGATCTTGAAGATCTCACACCCGGGAAGGGTGGATGCTTAGAAAATCAGAAGTTCAGAAGCGCGAATTACTTGAATGTTTATTAACTACTTTGCATGCATTATTGATTGCTTTATTACTTGATTGATTGATACATATTGGGGGGAATTATTTATTCGTTGGGGAACCCGACTCACTGAGCAAATCAGTTTCTCATTAGGCTATCTTTTTTGCAGGTAATCATTAAAGGGATACATATATGAGTGAAAGGAACGCTAGGTGCTGGCGTAGATTACTTACCTCTTATAAAATTGAGTACAACTCTATAATGTATAACTAATTTAAGCTTATGAGGACCTATACAAGCTTTTGTAACATTTGCAATAAAGTATGAAGTGTTTATAAATTCTTCGGGTTCCATATGATACTAGTCATAGTCCGGGACGAACCAACTAACGGGTTCAATCTCGGATTGCAAAGCCCTGACTTGGTCTGTTAGGATATATGCTTTCAGATGTTTGACATAAGGGTCTTGGATGTGTTCTAAGAATCTTGGGTCGGATGTCTACGAGCGTACTTGTAGTATCTTCGACTGAGACATTTGATTATGGTTAATTGGTTTGTCGTGCATGTTCTTGTTTGATTGTTGCACGGCAGATTAGTTGGCTTTGACCTAATTCTGATCGGGGTTTACAATGAAGGTGATATCAGAGCATGGTTATCCATGGTCATTTGGAACTTGAATTTCAAATGTTTTATCGAGCCAAAAGTGTTGCAAAGAGGTAAATTAGAAAACCAGCAGTTCCTATTTAAGATAAAATGGGTTTAAGATTTAACCTTGTTCCTGATATCTTTGAAGCATTGGCTATGAGATAACAAGACTTTAGAATCAACATGGATGGATCAAGGAGGATCTTGAACTGGGTGTGGAAAGAGGCGTGCACGACCCCAAAAGAGTCAACAATGAACGTGTAGTGCAGAACGAGGAGAATAAACACCAAGGAGTCCATGTCATATTAAGGGAGATAGTTTATTGCCTATGGTGAAGAACAAAACAATGAATGAGGAGAAGAAGGAAGAGTCTCATTTGAGGGTTGATGAAGTATAATATGGTGATAGACAAATCCAAGAAATTTGGAATATTAGAGGACGACGAGAATAATGGAAGAATGGAAGAAGTATAAGATAGGTAAACCTAAACCTTCATTACCTTGTAAAAGGTCTCATGCCAGGTAAGTTGGGTTTTAACCCATTGCGTGATTGATTAAGTGCATGATTTTCTTGGTGATTGTGCTTGATTAAAGAAGAATTGCTTGAAAGTACTTATTTGAATTTGGTAGCAAAACGTTATGGGTGAATCTGTCATCTATGTCTCGTTTGATACCCTCGAAGGTGTCGTTAATGTCTTTGTGTTAGTATTATTAGTTTGAGTCTGGAGAGAAATTTTACGTAAGTAAAAGTGATGAGAGTGTCCCTATTAGAATACTATGTTCCAAACCTATTCCAAATTGATTAATGGAGAAGTAAAGTTTAAAGAGACTGCTACAAGATGATGGCTAAGATGACAAGAGAGACGAAGCAACATTGAAGATTGACTAGTTTCGAGGAATAACACGAGTGTACAGAAAAGGACATAATTAGTATGAGTGTTCATATAGAATTGCTACAAAAGTGGAACCGTATAGACAAAGGGGAAGAGAGAGACAACCTCGACCATAAGAAGTAAGAAGATATAATAGAGAAGCATATGAACTGATCAAAGGAAAGATCAGTGAATGGTTACCTGGAAGATTGGATAGTGAGAGCGCACTTAGACGACCACAAAGATAAATGGGAATGAGAAAAACTTCAAAGAATCATAGAATTCAAGAAGAATTGGTAATGGACTGGAGCTTAAAAAGCTGAAGAAGATATCAAGACATATGAAGATGATGTTCGAGAAGCCGAGAGAAGCGAGAAATTTGGGAAGTGGAAAAATATCAAGAGGACGAATATTAGATAACGAATGCGTAAACATGTCGAAGTGAGGCGATCGAACTAGAAGGATGAGTAGAAAGAACCAAGTGGGTAAGAAAAGGAATACAGAGGATATCAAAACACCATGAAGATTTATCAAGATAGGAGGAGAGGAGGTACAATAAAGAGAGTACAAAGCATAAACATCTGATGAAAGTAAGAGGACCAGATCATTGAAGAAGATTGACACATCGTAATAGTACAAAGCATAAAGGACAATGCTTATGTACATTAATATAGATCGGCTATTAAATGGAGAAGATGAGTGATGCACGGTGCGATAATCTTAACAAGGATCTAGCTAAGCGGTGGACAATATTAAGGCTTACAAAGTTAAAATCATATGGGAAGATAAGGGAAGAGAGAGAATATTCCAAGAAAGAAAAACATGGAAAGATAAAAGGATGAGATGAAAGAGAACACAGAGGAGAGAAAGGTATATTAGAAAACGACAAATTGAGATGAGGAGTTGTAATATAGAAGCGATCGAAAATTGAGAGAATATCATGTGGGAAGGAAACAATAAGGCAATAGATGAACCATAAGACTTAATGGAAACATGGTGAAGGGAGAAAAAAAGGTGCATAAGTAAGAAATGAACTTGATCACTGAAGACATAGTGACAAATACGAAGAGATAGCATTAACATTAGCTGTCATCACCAGAATGGGGACTCAAACAATTATTAAAGAAATCAAGGTTGATCAGGTTATGGCGGAAAGGAATAAATATTTTGGAAAATGAAAGAGGTAAGGGATATACCATATCAATTGAAGGAGGAAGAGACATTAGAATCGAAGACGAAGTCACCAAGACTATGATAAAGAGGAAAAGAAAGACGATGAGCCAACCGAGTCTTTAATGAAGGAGATTATATCTAAAGGAAGGATAAGATACATGAAGGAATATGAAGCGAAGAGACGAGTAAAGCGAGGAGATGAAGACATTAGAAAGGGTGGAAGAAGCCAACATAATTTCGATTATGGATGGAGTAAGAGAATGCAAGGAAGAAACGAGCTTGGAAAAGTAAAGGGGAAACAGATTGGCGAATGCACATTGTGATGTGGTAGTTCATGGATTGATACAGACATGGAAACCTAAGGCGATGAATCGGAGGATCAGAAATTGAATTAAGGGGTTCTAACTCTAAATAAAGATCGGAGCGTATGGGAAGATAAGTATTAATGATGTAACCTAATGAAGCCACAAATGCTTGAATTTTTCGATCTAGAATTCGAAGGAAACATTGGTCCAGGAGGAACCCTGGAGGGATTTAATGGATTTAAAACACCGACGATTTAACCAAAAGACGTTCTTACCAGACGAGAAATAATGATATGAGGAAATGTGAAGGATACGACCAAGAAGAGTAGCATGAACATATATGAGAAGCGAAGGAAAGATAAATACAGACTTTGGAAGTGAATAAAGGGTATACTATCAAACGTAGAATGAAGCTAAAATTTTTGAGGATGAAGATGATGAGAACCAGCAAGGCACCTTATGAGGAAGAAATCCTAAGTCGAAATGTGAAGCTTGAAGCAATGCATGAGAAGAGAAGAAATGAATGAACATAAGATTAGCACAACTATTGAAGACGATAAGTCACCAAAGGAAAATGTCCAATATCATACGTCATGAAAGATCAAAAGTGTTGGAATTGGAAACAATAACATTAGTATGATGATTGAGGAGTAGTTACGGAAGAGCGGAGGAAGAAACTCTTTTCTTAGCGGTGCAGATTCACTCACTCTCGCCCAAAGTGGACTTTGGTGAACTTTTTCCGCCGGAGGCGTGTGGCTGTGATGAAACACCACTTGCGTGTTTGACAAATTTTCCAGATTTGGCACGTGTGGAATTTCAGTTTGACCTTCGGCGAAGAGTCGTTTATGACTCAGACGCCGAAAAAACCGATTTGCTTACTCCTCCTTTGGCTCGCTATACGCTTCTATGAAGAGATACGTACTCTGGTTCTCGGGGCCGGAGCGGGTGCGGCGTCTTTTGACCTTTTGTTTGTCTCTTTGGGCCAAAGATCTCCGATGGCAGTTCGCTTGGATGAACAACTTCTCAGCTTTAGTGTCACGGTCGTCTATGGCCACCACTACTGGTTATTTTCCTAACTCGTTTTTGCTGGTACTTATGTATTTGGTGTCTTCCAAATCGAGATTCAACAAAATAATTTATAAGGGAAAGAGAAGACTCATCTTCATCGGATTAAGGCATGCTTCTGGCAACAAATTTTCTTCACGTTTAAGCTGCGTTTCTCTCAAACCGCTAATTTGGATAAAAAGAGGACAAACAGTGTGAAAGAATATTAACTTTGAACATGACAATTATCATTATATCTCAGAAAACCACTCCAAAATATGATATGTAAAAATATTGTTGTCCATTATATTTTATTAGTGTAACCTCTTTTGTTTTATAATTTGCTCAAAAGTTACCAATTCTATATCAATAAAATTTGAGTAACATTATATTGAATCGCAATGAGGAGGGAAGGCAAAAGGTTCCACCTTTTCAATGACACGTCTCGTAGGTGTGGTGACGTGGGCGGAGGATTAGACGCGAGCGGGGCCCACAGGCAAACCAAATCTTTCTAAAAACTCGATAAACACAAGATCTCCAAATCACTCTACGAATCTCCCGGTTCAATTAAGGCAACCTGGGTCGGTTAAACTCCAAATCAGGTCCACTCATGATCTTCTGGCCTTAAGAGGAGCTAATCAAGGGATCCTAATCCCAAGATCCCTGGCCGAGCTTCCATAAGCCAAGCTCTGGGGGGCTATTGGTGGAGGTGGCACCCATCGTACCCGGTTCAAAGTAAACCGATCCAGGATTCAATTAGGAAATCGAGGTGCTAACGAGCCATTGAGGCCCATTAAAGGAAATTCGGCCTTACTCGCAAAAAGAGACAGAGGCCCAGCCAACTCAAGCCAAGGGAGAATAAAAACTGAAAAGCTACCTTTTAGTGTGGAGGATTAATACATATTAATGGGGCAGTTACAAGATGAATAGAGGATAAAAGGAGAAGGAGAAGCTCAAGAAGAGGGATCAGATTCTTTTTGAAAGAACTTAGCTAATAATCATTATAAACATCACATTGAAAATCAATAAAGCTATAGTTTTTCCTCATATCTTGTCTCAAATCAAACATCCCATATTCTGTGTGGATTTCGGATCCAACAATTATATTATTTTTATTTCCAATGTTAAGTTTCTCACATCAACAAATACAATGTTTATTTAATCAATTGTATTAAGTGAGTAGCCCACTGACTACTCTGCATAATGATTGTGAGAAAATCTGAAGGATCACGATGATAAGGATTAAAAAAATTATGTAAGTTCCAAGGGTATATAATAATTGAGTTCTCCACTATTCCTTAAAGAAAAAGCACCAAAAAAAATAGTGGGAAAAAGATAGATATTCAGATCTTTAACTTGGGATTTTTTCTTTTACCTTTCTATGTGTTGGCTTCGGTTGGAGAAAATGTTTGGAGAAGAACAGAAAAGAGGCTTTTAAGTGACTTTCTCATTTTATTCATTGCCAAAGCTAATTCGATATTGTTTACAAATAATGAATTTCAAGAGTGTTATCTATAAAATGGAAGTTTATGATAAAATTATGCTTTGAATGAGTATTTCATGTTAGTTTTTAGCTTAAATTAATTATATCATGCATTTATCCATTTTTTAAGATTTTGATTCTTTGAAACTAGGACAAAGAATCTTGATCTCTTTTTGATAGAACAATCAGAGCTCTAATTTTATTTTTAAAAAGTACTTAAAAAACTATATGGCAGATTTAATCAACTTTTTATCAGTTAAAAAAACAGGATTAGCTTCAAAGAAAAACTAAACTTTTGTTGACTTTAAGACTTGAGGAATTAGTTTAATTTGAATTTAGATAGATTTGGTTGGTTTCAAGAATTAAGATACTTGTTAAATTGTAAAGGTATTTTGGTTATTAACACATGACATACCAGGACCCAAACAACCAAAGATCAATCCCAAAATTGATCCATAAGGTTCAAACGTTCCCTACTACACACAGAAACATGTAAACTCTTCCCTCTGCCTAAAAATTCAACTACTCCAAAGTAACAAGACAAGAGACAAAGTGTTTCTTCTACATGCTTTGTCTCCTTTTTTTTACGTTCTTTCAAGCATCTTTAGCTCTCGGAGAGTTCTCAGGTGTCTTCAGGGGAAGAGCTGTCTCCGCTGGTTTAGTGTCTTTATGTTTGTCAATGGCTACACGAAACTCTTCCACGATTGCAGGGCCTTTGAACTTCAGAGCAAATGTAGAGAGACCTTTTTTGCCTTCGCTTACACTATTCACACAGGCAAATGTGATTCCTTTCTTATCCATGCTTGCAAGTTTCATTTCCGGGTAAAGACTCGCATTTAAGATCAACCTATAGTTTCCTTTAGCTCTCATCACTAATCTTGCTTTACCCCCATCACTTGAGACGTTTACCTTGACTTCTCCTTTCCCACGCTCCTTCCATCCTCCATCAAGATATTCAAACATAACCGAGTCAGCCGAGAAGGCAACTTTCTCATTCTCTTCTCCTGTTTCTGTGGAAACCTCTTGCTTTGGCGGAAACCCACTACCTTCGCTCTTCTTGATAATGGCAGATCCGGATGCACCAAAAAGAGAAGAGCTATTGCTATTTGGAAGGCCACTACCAAAGAGGGACCCAGAGCCCATTGAACCATCCTGAGAAGCCGACCCGAATGAGAATGGAGCCCCCAAAGCTTCTGTACTGGCAAGTCCAGTGAATGCATTTTTGCTACTTGAATGCTGTTGGAATGAACTCAAAGCACCATTGCTATCACTGTTCTTATCTGCCTCTTCGCTTCCGAGGCCTTCCTTTTCTTTTCTCTCTGACTGATCACCTCCTGAATCATTGTCAAGTGGATCCGCAGTTTGGTCTGTTCCTTGAACAGCATTGTTGCTAATGTTTGTGACTTCCGAAACCGCCTGGTCATCAGCAACAATTATTTCGTCACCAGATCTCTTTCCACATTGATTACCATTCTCATCTTTATTCTTTTCAGTCTCTTCCCCAGCAGAGTCTTTGACATTAACTTTCTTACTGTTAACTTCATCACCCTCTTCAGTATCAATTGCTTCTCTGTTGTCATCAGATCTTCCATCTTCCAACGCCTTTTGGTTTCCCTCAACTACGGCTTCGGCTGGATTTACTTTTGACTCAGTCAGAGGTGCACTTGGTGTTCCCCCAGCAGCTGAAGCGGGTGCTGTAGTAGGGACCAACTGAATTCCAGCAAACGGATTGGATGCTGCGGCTGGTGCAGCTGATGGCTCTTTGCGTTTAACTCTGACAATTTTTCTACTCGCCAACACCTCATCACTGGCCTTTTTGAAAGTACCACTCTCAAGTTCAGCTGAATCTTCCCCATCGTCAAGACCTGGATTGTCGCGAGACAGCTGATTCAATGCACCCCTCTTTTTCGAAGTTTGCTGCACATTTTCCGAGTCCGCCATTTGAAATGTTTGAGACTTGAGAGAATATCAACAGAGTACCTACAGAAAAAAAAAACCGTGCGAAGAATTTTCCATGAATATTAAAATACTCATCAAAGATAATGAAAGACAGATAAACCAAATCTAAATCTTTGGATACAAAAGTAAAAATATTACAATTCAAACCATCATTCTTAAGCTAAACAGACAAAAAGACAATACTAAAAGACGCCTAATCACAGAGCAGAAACATACAACTTATAATGCTAAATCTACAAACACAAAAGCTCAAATATAACAATACATTGGAAATTGAAAAGGAAAGAGCCTGATAATGCATAAGAAAATATAAACTTATGAAAATACCCAGAAAGCCTTGAATGCAAAGAACACAAGTATTCCAAATAGATTCAAAAGCAAACAGAAATGCACTCAAAGGACCAGTAAAATCTAACAAGGAATGAAAAATTAAACATCAGCTAATTTGTTCTCATCAATCTATCAAAATCAGATAGTGGAAGTTAGACGAAAACAACAGATGCACCTCAAGAGACAAAACCCTAGAATCAGAGCAGATATCTCCAAGAAGGGAACGAGACTCTGATTTGATAGAAGCGAGCGGCGGAGAGAAAATGGGGAAGACTTACAGAGGAGGAGCAATACCAGAACGCCGGAGAGAGCCCGAGGGGTTATTAGAAAACGAAGCAGAAGAGCATCTCTCAATATTTTGTTTTCGTCGACATTTGCCTGATTTTTCTTTGTTGGTCGGCAACCAATTTTTAATTATATAACTCCAATGGACAATTACAATTTTTTTCTATCACTAATCGAAAAAATTATTAACCTTCCAACGAAAAATAACATAAGCCGAGAGAACTTGTTTTGCTAAAAGAAAACAAAACTTAAGAAAAATTAGAAATTAAATTTTTAGTGTTTTGAAGAATACTATATATCTCGATATGATTTTCATTACGATTGATCAAATCGATCAACACCTCAAAGTCTGAGAGAATAGACATTTCATAAAACCTCATCAGTTATGCTTGACGATGCGCACATAACATAGACCAAACTTCTGCCTATAAAGGCGAAACTACCTTTTCCTTGTATCGAGAGGCGAAACTACCTTCTCCTTGAATCGAGAGAACTCTGCAACTAAACCATCTGAAATGTCTCAGTAGAACCAACTCGTACTACAACATTTAAAAGACAAGTCCTAGGAAGTGTCAACCCAACAAAAAATTGAAAGTCTCGTCTGCAAATGTTGGTCGCTAGGTGAGGAGTTACGCTGAATCCATTGGTGAAGTTGTTGAGACGATTGCCATTCACGAGCATCCTTCAAGGACTTGAGAATAATCTCATTCTTAGAATAGTTTTCATTAATGAAGATAAGCCTATTTTGAGTCTTCCAAAGATGTCAACATACCCAATAGTATAGATCAACACCAAATAAACCACTTGGGGGAAAGATAAACGGCATATCGCATACGAGTAATTAAGGAAGATATCCATCGTCGGCATAACCTCAAACGTAGACATGGCAATGGGGAAAATATCCCATACTCGTTGTCTTGTTGAAGAATCAGGCTTGATTTTCTTGTACTCGTAAGTATTTCAATCTGTCTCCAACTCTCTCTTGTACTCTCAGGTCATGTGATTTGCAACTCATAGACTTTGAATCAAAGAGAAAGAAGAAGAAGAAGAAAGAACAACACAAAGTATAGAGTTCCCCAAACTTGGATACATCTCTCTTCAGGATCTTGTGCCTGGAAATTCACTATTGACTTGATGATTTTACAAAAGCTTTTCTCCAGATACAACAATGACGATAACAAACTTTTCCAAAGAAGAAGATGATTACAAAGAAAGTTTGTTACGATCTGTTCTGATTATTCTCCTTTCTTCTTCTCCCTTTTGTTAGACTTGTTTGTTATTTTGATGGACCATTAACCGATTCCCCGAGGCCCATTAGTATCTTCCTTAAGCTTTCTGCAATAACCATCTCCTTTTGGGTCAGAAACACAAAGGCCCATTAACACTTAGAATCTTTTCTACAAACTCCACCTGATTCTATGTGTTTACGATAACCTAATTTCCCAACTCAAGAATTCCGACCGCCGCAACGAGCCCCACTGAATCCATATGACCGGAAACGGTCTCCTTTCTGCTTCCTCCTCGACCTCCGGCGAACCTTATGGCCAAACCCAGCCCCTTTAGTCAAATTTCTTCACTTTCACACTGAAAGCTACTCACACAGGAAAACTTTCCTGAAATCGCCGAATCCTTTCCCACCGGAGTCGTTCTTCCCTCTGCTTCTCTCCTGGCCTCCGGCGAACCTTCGACCAAGCCCTGAAGCAGAAACTCACCACCCTTGTCGTCGGTCTCCACCTTCAACCTCCGACGACACAGCTCCGGAGAGCTCAAACTTCAACAATCCTTAGCTTCGAAAGCAATTACCAAACTTTTCTCCCTAGTAAGCACTTGGTAAGCATATTCGCTGGGTTGATTGATGTGTGAATCTTCTTAACATTTATCATTCCTTGAGCAATCTCATCTCTAATGAAATTTTACTTAACAACAATATGCTTAGTCTTCCCATGGTACATGTAGTTTTTCGCTAAGCAAATCGCTCCCTGTGAATCACAATTGAACTCAACAGCTTCTTGTTTAAATCCCATTTCTTCGCATATCCCTTTTAACCAGATCGCTTCTTTTGCAACTTCTGACTAGGCCATGTATTCTGCCTCCGTCGTAGACAGAGCCACGACCTTCTGCAGAACGGACCTCCAGCTTATTGTGTTTCCTCCGACAGTAAAGACGTAGCCCGTGATCGATCTGCGTTTATCCAGATTCGATGCGAAGTCTGAATCACAAAACCCGCTTACTTTGAAGTTTGTTCCTTTCCCAAAGGTCAAGTTTACATCTTTACCTCCTTTAATATATCGCATAATGTAACTTCAAGTGTGAACCTAGGGGTGTAGTAACCGCTTTGCAATCAGCCATTCCAAATGTCTTAAGTACCTTGTCCAAGTAGTCACTTTGTGATAATATCAGTGTCCCTTTCTGCCTATCTCGAAAAATATCCATACCTAATATCTTTCTAGCAGCCCCTAAATCCTTCATTTCGAACTCTGAATTTAGAAGCTTCTTTAGACTGTTGATGACTGACATATCTTTACTAGCAATTAACATATCATCCACATAAAGCAGTAGGTAGACCATATCCTTAACTTTTGTACCTTTCAAGTACACGCAAGGATCGTATTCACTTCTCGATAATTCTGCTTGACCATAAACAAATCAAACCAGTGATTCCATTCTCTTGGTGACTGTTCCTTAGTAAGCATACCTTATCCTCCATACCCTTTTGTACATATCCTTACGGTTGATTCATGTAGATGCTCTCATTTAGGACTCCATGTAAGAACATTGTCTTGATGTCAAGTTGTTCTAATTCCATATCCTCATTGACCACTACTGAAAGTAGTAATCTAACTAAAATGTGTTTCACAACCGGAGCAAACACTTCATTGTAATCAATCCCTTCAACTTGAGCAAACCCTTTCGCTACTAACCTCGCCTTATACTTAGGTTGTTCTACTCCGGGAACTCCTAATTCAATTTAAAGATCCACTTACAGCCTATAACCTTCTGGTTTTTAGGTCTGTTCGTTAAATCCCAAGTATGGTTCTTCTTTAAAGATACCATCTCGTCATCAGCCGCTGAATTCCAATGATCTCTATCTTTGCTTCGTTGAGCCTCTTGAAATGTCTTTGGTTCATCAAACTATATTAACTCAGCACTTTCTAGAGCATAGGCTACCTAATCTGCATCCTCAAAACGTGAAGGACGTCTAAATACTCGCCTTTCTCTGTCCCTCGCTAGCAAGTATTCATCCAAATTTCCTGTAGATTCATCTGTTGAACCAGTTTCTGCTTCAGATTTTGACCCATCCGTTGATTCATTTTCTGAATCTGTCTATGTGTTCTAACTTTGAACACTATGAATTACTCCACCTGAAACTGTGTCCTCCTGCGATGACCCATCTTCTCCGCAAAACTGAACAAGTTTTGAGCCGAATGACACTTTCTTATTTAGTTTAAGCTTGCCCATAGGTTGTTCTGTATCCGGTGTAGACTTGAGATCCTTATAAAATGTGCTTTCATAAAATACTACATCTTTGCTAATAGTCACTTTCTGCTCCTCTATTAGCCAGATTCGGTACCATTTTGTCCCTGTAGCATAACTCAGAAAAACACCCTTTGACGCTCCTAGACTAATCTTATCCTTAACCGTATGAACATATCCTATGCAGCTAAAACACCTCAAGTGTTCAAATTCAGGTTTTGTAGAGCTCCACAACTCATCTAGGATATTAAAATCTATAGAGGATGTTGGTGACTTGTTGATTATGTACGCAACAGTTGAGGTAGCCTCTGCCCAGAATTCCCCACTCAAAACTGTCTCATGAAGCATTCTTCTCATTTTATCCATTATGGTGCGATTCATGCGTTCAAAGACTCCGATATGTTATGGCGTGTAAGGACATGTTTTGTGTCTCTTTATTCCCGATTCTCTGCACAATCTTTCAAACTTTGAATTACAAAACTCCAATCCGTTGTCGGTTCTTAAGCACTTAATCCTTTTCCCAGTCTGCGTTTCTGTTAGTGTTTTCCACCCTGAGAACTTCTCATAGGCTTCATCCTTCGATTTCAGAAAGTATATCCATACCTTCCTCGAATAGTCGTCAATAAAAGTTATAAAGTACCTAGCACCTGAAAAACTAGGAGTCACGTTGGAAGACCTCCAAAGGTCCGAATGAATGTACCCTAGAATCTCTGCTGTGGTATGTTTCTCCTTTTGAAAACTCTGTTTATGAGACTTTCCCATGGTACATGCCTCACAAAAGCCTAAGTCTTTGAGCTCACCTTCTTTCAAGTACCCTTTCTTTGACAAGAATCTCATAGACTTAATGTTCATATGAGCTAATCTTGAATGCCATAACTTGGTATTATCCACCGCTCCCCTTGCTACATTAGCTTGTGGTGTTCTTACCAAGCCTTGAAGATAATAAAGGCCATTCAAGTATTTCCCAGTCAACACTTTTTGATCAGCTTTGTAGAAATATATCATAAAGTCTTGTCCTTTGTAGTTACAACCCAATTGCTCCAGCTGCCCATACGAAATTAAATTTCTGGTCATTTCGGGCATATATCTCATCTTGCTCAACGTAACCACGGAGCCATCTGCATTGTCAATAGTGATATTGCCCATTCCTTTTACCAAGCATTATGAATCATTTTCCATTAGGACCTTATTCCCTTCAAACTCAACAAAGTCAGTAAGCAACTCCTTTCTTGGGGTCATAAGGAAGGTGCATCCGGAGTCTAGAACCCATTCATCTTCGGAAGCAATTAAACTGGTAGTAAGTGCTATAGACTCTGGTAGATTCACTGCTACATTTGCTGAACTTTGTTGTTTAGGATTCCGTCCATGTTTCTTTCTCTCTGGACAATCTCGTTTCCAGTGACTATCACTTCCACACACCCAACACGTTTTATCCGATTTATCCGCTTTTCCTGAGTCTTTATTCCTTGACTTTGATATGTTTCTTTGCTTTGACTTATTACCATTTCCTTGTTGTTTACCATTTCTTTTTTCTGATCTTCCTCGTGATTCCGTAAACAAGCCCTCTGATTGTTTTGATTTGTTGAGCAGACCCTTCTGAATTAACTCTGCCTCTTTACAATAAGCCGCAGTAACCACTTCACTCACTGTGAGTGTATCTTTACCAGATTCGTATTGAAGAGTGTGGACTAAAAGCTCATAAGCTGGTGGTAAACATGATAGAATTTGAATAGCTTGATCTTCGTTTGAAACTTCAACCTTCAAGCTTGACAAATCTGCTACAAGTTTCAGAAATATATCAACATTCTCCTCTATCGTCTTATCTTCTTCCATCTTGTAGCATGAGAATTTCTTCTTCAAGAAAATTCGGTTTAGAAGAGATTTTTTTGATAATCCCCCTCTAATGCCTTCCACATTCCTAATGTCGTACGTTCATTCATTATCTTTCTCAAGATCACATCGCTAAGACATGTACTAAACAAGCTCCTGACCCAAAGATACTTCTCAGCTTTCCTTGGATCTATCTTGACTTCCTCACTCTCTTTAACTTTTCCTGCATCTGTCGTTAATATTGCATCTTCCTTGATCACTAACAATAATCCTTGAATTTCCAATTGTCCTTGCATCTTGAACTTCCATAGGCCAAAGTCTCCTTTGCCATCAAATTTCTCTATTTCAAACCTCCTTGGAGTTGGATCCATATTCGCTGCTTAACCTCCTGTCTTTCTTCTTGATTTACCTACAGATAAACAAGATAATTCCAACAGTATACCAGCAGCAAAGAAAGTTCCAGAGATAGAAATTGCACACAGATATGATGATCCAATGATCTACCACAAGACTACTAAAAGAATAAAGGTGAGATCAAGTGAACTCCATGTGATCTCAGTGTTTGTTCTTCGATGCTTGTTTCTTAGACCCAATGATCTGATTCCTCTTATCTTGTGCGAACTGATGAGAATTTCCTTCTGATTCTCGTGAGATTGAAAGTTCAATCTTCTGTGTATCCTTGAATCCCCCTTGATCCTTCGATGTTCCTCTAGCCTTGTGCTCCGATACCACTTGTAGAAGAATCAGGCTTGATTCTCTTGTTCTCGTAAGTATCTCAATCTGTCTCCAACTCTCTCTTGTTCTCTCAGGTCATATGATTTGCAACTAACAGACTTAGAATCAAAGAGAAAGAAGAAGAAGAAGAAGAAGAAGAAAGAACAACACAAAGTATAGAGATTCCCAAACTTGGGTACATCTCTCTTCAGGATCTTGTGCCTGAAAATTTACTATTGACTTGATGATTTTACAAAAGCTTTTCTCCAGATACAACAATGGCGATAACAAAATTTTTCAAAGAAGAAGATGATGACAAAGAAAGTTTGTTACGATCTGTTCTGATTATTCTGCTTTCTTCTTCTCTCTTTTATTAGACTTGTTTGTTATCTTGATGGACCATTAACAGATTCCCTAAGGCCCATTAGTATCGTCCTTAAGCCTTCTGCAATAACCATCTCCTTTTGGGCCATAAACACAAAGGCCTATTAACACTTAGAATCTTTTCTACAGTTGTGCAAAATCACATTGGAAGAAGACATGACCAATAGACTCCACAAGAACACAACATGCACAAACTTGCTCAAGAATAACACCTCTCAAGTGGAGTAGTTCCCGAACTGGCAAAGCGGAGGTCCTCGTTTTCCAGAGAAATGTCTTGATTTTGGGAGCTGATTTGACCTTCCTAACATTCTTCATCCAATCAAAATCCCTATCCAATCAAAATCTCTAACCAAAGGTAAAATCAGATCCTTTATGAGAGACATGTATCCACTCTTGTACGTGTATTGTCCATTCTTTGCCGGTAACAAAAAAAGAGCATTGTCATGATTAACGGAGCCAAGTACCAAGTCCTCAATCACCGGCCTCCAGTGAGGGAGAATGCTGGAAATTAATGACCAATTTCATCCACGAGGGTGATCAATAATCAGGTCGGACACTCGTAAATCCTCCAAACCTGGAGGCGGCAGACCTATTGGCATAACAAGGGCCATCATGGAGAGCCAACTATCCTTCCATACACTTGTACTTTTGCCATTTCCTATCATCCAGCCTAGCTGACTCTGCAATACCTCTCATTCAATCATAACTCTGCGCTAGCCATGGATGATGTCAATGATAAAGAACACTTTATAAAAGAGGAAGAGTGGCAATACTTGTCCAAAAGGATCTGAGAAACCAAAGCGTCTCGGTTCTTCACAATACACCAAAAGACCTTTGCCAACAAAGGGTCATTGAAAGCCTCTTAAATGGACAATTACAGAGAGCTTGAATCGGTTTACGAGTTTTTGAATTTCTCATGGGAAATTAATTACAAACATAGAAACCCAAACCCATTCAACAACCAATCAACATTTTTAACAAAACATACAAATCAAGATTCAAAAGGCAAATAATATGTGCAGTGGTTTTCTCTCAGGCACTAGCCCGAAGAGACTTCTTAAAACACTCTTTTTCAAATTTCTCTCTTGGCTAGAACCTAAACTTTCTCAACCACTCTTCTTTACCTAGATTAGAAATCTTCTCCTTTCTCCTCCTCTCGAACTAGTTTTCTTCGGATTTCTCTAGCTTTCTCTCCCATGCTACTTTCTATTGGAGTGTCTAATGAAGCAGAGCTTCACCTCCTGCCTCTGTTGAACAAGAAGAACCAGTTCTTTCTCTGCTCTAGTTATCACACTGTTGTTTGGAAGAAATTTCAGACACCACTAAGATGGACTCAAGACCTAGCTCAATATGTCACCCTAACTGGGAGAGACCAAGCTCTCTCTAGCTTAGGGAGGAAGAAGAGGATGCTCATGTGGTGATTCTAGACTTCGACTTCTCAGATCTGGTAGAGAAGTAATAATTCTCCCTTGTGAGAAGAGCATTTCATGAAAGATGAGACATTGAGAAACTCTACTAACATATATGTTGAAAGCTAGTATTTGGGATTTTGAAGGTCAAGTCCATAACACTAACATTCAAAATGGCATATTTCAGCTGGATTTTATCTAGGAAGAAGCGACGCAGATGGTGCTCTGCAAACGACCATGCCACTTCAATGAATGGACCTTCATCCTGGAGAGATGGGAGACAACCATACGAGATGACTTCCGGAACACTGTAACTTTCTGGATCCAAGTGCAAAGATTACTAACTCACCTCTGGAAAGATGAATCATTCAACAGTCTTGGAGAGTCTATTGGGCATGTTGTAATCATGGACTCCCTAGAGCTCGAATACAAGTGATTATTGATGTTACGAGACCTCTGAAGTTCACCAAGAAGGCTCAATTCTCCTTCGGGACTGTACTGTCACGCTAAGGTATAAGAAGCTCCATCCATATTGTTTCACCTGCCACATGATATCTCATGATGAGAATACATGTTCGGAGCTTTCTGAAGAAAAAAATGCATTAGCTGGTATGAAAGGCAGCTGCAAGCTAGGAGATATGAGAGTAGGGATAAGAATCAGAATGGAAAGTCGTTGACTCCACAAAATTGTGTGAATACATTTGTCGGAGAGTCATATGCTCAAGCAGATTCTTGGGCCGATGTTAGCCTGTCTAGGAAACCAGTACATCGCAATCTATTTCTAAGAAACGAGACAGCTTAGGACTTTGAGAACATATAATAGAATAAATTAATACTCTATAAATTAATAATCGCAATAAATTAATAAATTTTGTCAGTCTTAAGTTGGACCTATGTAAAATATGAGAGATTTCGATAAAATAGTAAGATAATAATTTTTTTAAAACTATTTGGTAAATATATAGTCCCAATGATATTACAAATTAATTATTATATAAAATTATGTATAATATATAGTTAAACTTATATACAAATATTTGATTATAATATTGTTTGTAATTTTTAAAAATCCTTTTTATATCATTATCTAATTTTACTTACTGCATAAAAATTTTACGAATGTCTTTTAAATTTATATTCCATTTTTAAAACTTTAAAAAGTTATAATGAATTTAAACCATAACTACTTATAAATGTATCATAATAAACATGATTATTAATAAAAGATAGTGGTATTTAAATTTTAAATTTATGACCATGTTTCATTTTACATTCATAGTCCAATATTTTATTAATTTCTATTTTTAATGTGATAACCAAAAATAGTATATCACAATTTTAAATTTATACATGTTATTTTCACATATAAATCTATTTAAATATTTTCACATGTAAATCTATTTAAATACTTGATATAATGTTATTTGAAGAATATTTTAAAACATATGCTAAAATTAACTCTCTCTCTATAAATATTATTAATTTATCGATTAATTAATTTCTCTATAGATTAATAAATTTTTATAGTCTCAACATTATTAATTATAGATGTTTTATTGTACCCGCATATAGGTATAAAGACCATGGTCTCTCAAGATCTTTCCTTCCCCGGACTCGAGAGACATCCAACCTCTCATGATCTGACTATCGCTAGAGAACCTATCAGAATAATGCTAATGATACTTCTAGTCAGCCTCATTTTGTCCCTACATCCCAATCTCATAGAGGTAGGGAAGGGGAACATCGTCATCACCACTCTCTTTCACGAAACCATCATCGCCATCATTGTCAAGCTAAGTCAAGAGAGGGTCACCACCGGAGCTCACGACCGTTAATAGATATCAATAGAGGAAGTGTGAATGCAGAGAAGGCTTACCCTTGGCACACATCTTAGAAAAGGGGAAGATGATAGATGTGTCCTTACTACACATAGTCGGGGAGACTCTCCATGGTTTAGTAACCCATCGATTCCATTGGAGGGTGAGATTGCCAAAACTGCAGGAGCAGATGTGAGCGTTGGCAGCGAAATTCCAGCGGCAAATGTTGAGAAGGAACTTTCTCTGGAAAGGGCTTAGACTCGAAAGGATTGGGAGAAACTAGTTGAGGAATTGGAGTTGGATCTTCAAGAGGGTGATCGTGTGGAAGATCGAAAATCAATAGAGGAACTGCTCAAGGAATTATGAGACAAAAAATATATCGATGAGAATAATGATCTTTTGGGTGAATATTTGGCTCGATTAGAGAAGAAAAATCCTCAGGATGTGGGGATTAATGAGAATAATCCATAGGAGAGTGAGGAGGAGAGTGTTGAGAGAACTGTCTCCAATTTGGCGCATCAAGTGAATTGCGGTCGGGTGACGGTGACAGTGGCGATGCAGGAAGGCTCCCCATTTTTGTTAAGCCGATAGAGATTAGGAACACACCTTCAAGGTGGTAGAAAAGTGTTGGGCCCTAAGATAAAAGCTCTCAAAAGCCCGCAAAATCTGAATGGGGCAACCTCTAAAAATTTGCAAGCTTATCTTGTAAGAAGCTCTCTGAGGGCACCGAAAAGGAAGGATTAGAAGCTTCAAAGATGAAGCGTGAAGAAACAGTTTGTCCCTCGAGTTGAGGTAGTCTCATCAGTGAAAAGTACAATTGTTATTCCCAAGGAAGGTTTGATGGGGTCCCAAAATCTATCCACTCTTCCAGAATGAGGATCATATCATGAAACTGTCAAGGGACGGGTGTAAAAGCTACAACTCGCCGACTAGAAGAGATGTGTCGTTTTTACTCTCCAGGTTTCTTATTTTTATCGGAAACTAAAAACAATCAAATGTTTTTACCGGATTTCCAAGTTTTATTGGGTTTTGATAGTATGTTAACTATAGATCCAGTTGGTTTGTGTGGAGGTCTTACTTTATTTTATTTTAGGGATTTTCTAGTTTATGTCTTATGTATGACCGATCATTGAGTGATGTTGAAACGATAATAGATGGTAATCATGTTTATTTGACCTTTGCTTACGGAGATTCAGTGACCGAGAATACGTTTGGGAAAGAATGACTCGTATTGCCATTAGTAGACATGGTGAGTGGTTTACTATTGAGGACTTTAATGTGACTTTCGGTAACCATGAAAAGTGTGGTGGGAGGAAAAGGTCAGAAACAACCTTTCTACCCTTTCGTGAGATGATACAAAACTATGGTTTGATTGAATTTTGATATATCTCGATTTTTACTAACTTCTAATGGTGTTTTTGGTTTTTTTGAGACTTTTTGGATTCTTTTGGTGTTCTTTGGTGTTTTTACAAGTTTTAAGATGCTTTGGAGAGAAATGAAGCAATTTGGACAAAAATAAACTTATGAAGATGCAGAATTATGCAAATGAATCAAAAGTTTGGCCTTATGTGAAAAGATTCCCACTGTTGGATCGAGCTAAAATTTTTATATAAGATAGTTAAGTGAGTTAGCTTTCATACGGAGGTGGTTTGAAGACAATCCAACGGTGCAATCAAAAGTTATGGCAATTTTCGTAATCACATGCTGTCCAGTTTCATAAATTTCCCTTTTTGCCCAAGAATTTCCAGATATTGCATAAAAGATCCCAGAACCTATGTAAATACTTTAGGACGAAAATTAGGTTAATAGACTTTATTTTT
>OVAN01005545.1:0-23271 GCA_900406275.1 Anastatica hierochuntica | reverse complement strand
AACTTTCTTTGTTATCTGTGTCTGTCGAATCGTTCTTCGCTAACTTTTTCAGTTTACTTTTGATTCGATTTCGTACTCATTCTGTATTCTTTCATGTTAACCTATTCTTTTGAATCTTATTACTTTATCACCGTTAAATGCATGTCGCTTCGCAATCTGTTTCGTATTAATTCACTTTCGTTATCAACTTGTTTCGTTTCGTAATCTGTTTATCTATTAGTTTCGTATTTTTTATTTATTAACTTTTTCACTCACTGCTTGATCTGTCGATCTTTGGCTACAGAGAGTCCGTGAACCACATAACATTAACAGTGAGAATTTCGGTTCCCACAGGAACTAGAGATTAGAAAAGGATTAGCTCTAACCTTAGCATATCAAAGCCTAGAGGGTCCAAACTTAAAGTATAAGAAAAGAAAAATGAATGAAAAGTTTGATTAGAAAGTGGCTCTAGAAAAATAGAAAGAAGGTTGGAAGCTAAGTACATAATGGAAATAAATCTCTAGTTGTCATAAGAAGAAAGAGAAAAATGAGCTTAAGTATCTAAAAGGATCTTGGTTTCAAGGAACTTAATGGGAAACACAAAGGGTAGTTAAGTAGACTTAGGCATTTTTGGGTCGGAATCATTAGAGGTAAGTAAGACCTTGTATGCATTAATTGTTTGACTCCGCCTCACTTTTGCCTAATCTCTTGCACTACTTTTTGAGAGAAACCACCTTAAAAATGAGTGAAACCTTCTCTTTAAACACTTCTTCTTATCATTAGCCTTTCTCTTACCAAGCCAAACGGATTAGATACTTTGTCCATAAGTAAAAAAGACTCACATGAAAGCTTAATTGAATGTAAATGAGATTGGCTGAGGAAGTGACTTGTGAATGCCTAGCATAGGTTCCTAAAGATGGTTTTGTGATGAATATGGCGAAGTTCATTGAGTCTTTGTTGATCCATGGATTATGATACTTATCTTTAGGACATTGAGCATAAGGCATCTCTTTTCTATTGTGGTTTTCAGTTCTCACTTGCAAACCTCACTTCCGGGTTTGGCCTTTGTTGTTAGCTTGAGGACAAGCAAAGGACAAGTCTGGGGGAGTTGATGTGTTCATAATTTAATGCATATTTAGCATCATTTAGTATGTGTTTTAGTTACATTTACGTTGTATATAATGCATTTAGGTGTTAGAATTCATAAATTTTCTCAGTTGAGTCTAGTTTAGGATTTTCGTCTTTGCATTGCATTCTTTTGCATTTGTAGGTACAACCTTTGGATGAGCAACTTGAGAGCTTGGGATGATGGATTATTGATGCTTAAATGGTGAAGAAACAAATAGAAGCAAGAGCCAAGGGGAAGTGGAGAAGAGACTATATGCAAATAATACGCCATTCTGACGACAATTAAAAGAATAAGAAGAAGAAGCTGTAAAGGTTGTCAGCCATCAACCTCCAGGCTGATGGGATCCTACCTAAGGTTGATGGTTGCCTACATTTCCAGAATGTTGACGTGTTTTAAGGCTTTTAGGGCTTCCTCTCACCTCCCTTTTAGTATAAATACCCCTCTTAACCTCCAAGAACAATATATATCATCTTTTATCAACTTTCCAACATTTTTCTTTATGTTTTAAGTTTATTCTCTTGATCTTTAAGATCAAGAGTCTCTCTTTATGTTTGTGAATCTTGAACCTTTTATTTATCTATTTATGTTTATGTTTCTCATCTCTACTCTCTTCTCTTCCATGATTTGTGAGTAGGCTATTTAGATGGATCTTGGGTGTTTGAGATTTGGCTACATAGGATTGTAATGATGGTGTTAGGGATAGTTTATCTTTAGTTTCTATTGGATTAGGAGGCCTAAATGCTTGATTTAAAGAAATCTTTGCATGTATGCATTTCACGTCCGGGAGGTGTTCGGTGAAATGCCTAGGAGAACCTAATTCATGCTAAACTTAGCTTAGCCAACGGGAGTTGATTGCTAGGGAGTTTAGTGACTAAATGGACTTATTCTTATTTATTATTATTAATTTGTCAATCACAATAAGCGTGAGTTGCGTGATTGCATCATATAGGAAATGATTTACTACCATGAGAGTGGAGTAAGCTATAGATGTCTTTGATCATAGAATTGCTCTTAATAGCTTGAACTAACACCACTATTACCATCTTACTATTCTCTTCGATTACACTCACCCTTGATCCATCGTTTTTACTTGTCTTTAATTCTTGTCTTTGCTATTTAAGTTAATGCTTGTTTCTTTTGCTTAATTTACTTTCTTGTCTTGTTTTGTCTATCTTATTTATGTTATTGCTTTTACTTTGAATTGCTTAGTAGATTGTTAGGACCCCCAAACCTTCTCCATTCGCTTAGATTAGGAGGGATTGTGGATTCGCAAAGTTTAGACTATTCTAGCTTGATGTGTTCCTTGTGGTTCGACCCCACAGTACTACAATAGCATATTCGTGCACTTGCTGATTGTGTGATTGTTAGGAAACGGGCTTTTATAAATTTTAAAGCTTCGTTGCCCTTTGTTTCCTTTAAACAACCGCGCAACACACGCATTAGGAGAGCCATCAGAAAATTGATGGAGGTGGATTACAATGCAGTCCTTGTAGTCCGTGTGGAGTATGTGCATGTCCATAGAAGTTGGGATGTGCGTGAGCCTCTGCGGTTTCAGCGCCATTTCTATTTTGTTCCGAGCCTTAACACTCTTCTGCAACTGCACTATGATAGGTTTCGTGGTATCTGTGAATCCTGCAGAATGTTAACTCACGATTCTGGAAGTTGCTTACTACATAATGGGAGTGGAGATGAGGATGGCTCTGATGTTGTTGATGGAGATGTGAATGGTCACCATCAAGTACGACCTCTTAGGGGAATTCAGATTCATTAAATTGATCATATTGCTCCAAATGGATATGCGCAGCAAGTTGATGAGGAACCTGAGATACGAGAAGATAATCAAGGACAATTTCTGAGGCTTGAGATGATCGATGTGGATAATCAGGATCATAATACATATGCTCAGAATGATAATGTTGTTCATCATGTATTGGAGGGACCTGCTGAGGTCGAGAACCATCACCAGGCAATGGAGCTACAGGCATCTCCAATGGAGGCCTTGATGCACTTGTATGCGATATATGCTGAAACTGAAGATGTCTATGAATACGCAAAGCATAAAAGGATGTTTGTTGAAACCTTTTGGAGTAAAAGTCAGAAGAAGTTAAAGCTGCTAGAACCGGGTGAAGGAAGTGGTACGAATAGAGATGATGAGGTTCCAAGAATTAATGAAACTTTAATGGAGATCAAAGATGAAGTTGAGGCGGTGGATACTCAGGTTGTTTATAGAAATGAGATCATTGTTTCAGACCAGGGTGGTATCATAGCTATGGATGAGCAGAATGGGTTGGGAGCTGACATGGATAGGGATACGAGGTATCAAGAGCAGGATCATTGTCGTGACATCGAGGAGGACAAGCTGAGAGGTGTGGTGGACCCTAAACCACCATATTTCCCATGATCACAACCTATTGAAACTGTGAAGGATTAGGCATTGACTTGACAGTTAGACGCCTTAAGGAGATTCAGGGTAAGTTTTTTCGGACATAATATTCCTATTTGAGACGAAGCATAATGATGATGTTATCAGAGATCTCTGTTGTGAATTTAGTTATGATTATACTTTCATTGTTCCTCCTAATGGTAGTAGTGGTGGTACTGCTTCATTTTGGAAAACGTCAATTGATGTTGTAATTGGTTTCTCGTCTCCTAATATTGTAGACTGCCTTGTCGATCTTAATGGAAGAAAAATTCATTTGTCTTACATATATGGCCACCCTGAATGAAGTTTACATAATCAATTACGGGAAAGGTTAGAACGAATGTCCACAACAAGAACGGAACCATAACTTTTAGCTGTGATTTTAACAAGATTCGGAGTAACGCAAAAACGAAGGGAGATTAGGTACGACATGAATCTAGTTTTGTGGACTTTCGACGAATGATAGCGGCTTGTGACCTTCATGACTTAAAGTTTGTAGGAGATAAATTTTCTTGGTCATGCAAAAGACATGCTTGTACATTGTTTTTTGGATCGATCTATGGCTAATACAGAATAGCTTGCGTTTTTCCCTTCGGGTCACACTGATTTACTACCTTTTGAAGGTTCTGATCATAGGCCATTAGCAACAAGCTTACTGGATCCTCCCATTCGTCGGCTGCAAAGACAATTTCGTTTTGATAATCACTTGATCTCACTAGCGGGGTTAAACGAAGTTATTACAGACTGTTGAAAGAGTGATCAAAAACGGCATCGTTCCGTTTTTGAGAAAATCGGGCTCAGTTGACGAAAAATATCGGATTGGAAACGCATATATAAACTGAATGCGGCTAAGAGAATCAATGTTATGAATTAAAAATTGGATCAAGCTTATTCATCTGATGTTACTGCTCATGAAAAGGTTGTTATCAAGAAGGAGCTAAGTCAGGCCTATCGAGACGAATAACACTTTTGGAGAACAAAAAGTAGGAACCAATAGTTTCGACAACGTGATAAGAACACAAAGTTCTTCTACGCGATCACGAATCTCGGTTAGCTAGAAATCGAATCACGACAATTGAAGATGAAGATGGTCGTATTCACCGTGGTGATATGGAAGTGGGAGAAGTTGTTGTTTGCTACTTCAATGGTTTGTTTCAATCTTCAATGCTTGCAAACATTGATTTTGAAAAAAGTGTTCCAGGGATTTGCAACTAGAGTTACCAGGGAAACAAACCAAGAACTCATACGACCTTTATCTGATGGAAAAATTGAAAAGGCAATATTCGCTATCAGAGAAAATCATGCAACTGGCCCTGATGGTTTCTCTAGTGTGTTCTACCAATAATTCTGGTCAGAGATTAAGGAGAATATGTTGAAGGATATTCATGACTTTTTCTCATTGGGTAGAGTACAAGATCAGGTGAATCATACGAATTTGTCTGATACTGAAGGTAGAGACGCTCAGAGGAATGAATAAACTCTGACCTATTGCTTTTTCACTGTGAGATACAAGATGTTATCAAAGATTCTAGTGGGACTTTTAAAACAACATCTTAGCAGCATTGTCTCTGATAATCAAGTACCTTTTATACCAGGATGCCACATCATGGACAATGTCATCATAGCACACGAAAATCTTCACTCGTTGAAGTCTCGGCGGCATTAGGCAATTCTTCCATGGTCGTTAAAGCAGATATATCCAAAGCCTATGATCGAATTGAATGGGATTTTTTTCGCGAAACAATGAACCATATGGGATTTGCTCCAACATGGATTAATTTGATTATGCGGTGCGTAGAATTAGTCTCTCTTTCTGTACTAATCAATGGTTTCCTGTAAGGAATGATCAAACCAGGAGGGGGTATAAGACAAGGAGACTCATTATTCTCGTACCTCTTTATCCTTTGTGCGGAAATGTTGAGTCATATGCTTACTCAGGAAGCCACTAAAAAGAAATTGAAAGATATGAAAATCAGTAGTTCCAGTCCTACAATCTATCATCTAATGTTTGTAGATGATGTACTCTTTTTTTGCCACGCACACCCGCAATCATGTGCTGCGATTAAGCGCACTCTTGCTGATTACGAGAATGCATATAACCAGGCAGTGAATCTAAACAACTTAGCCATCACTTTCGGGGCGCGGGTGAGTTCTACAATGTAAACAAGAATGCGAATAATCCAAATATCCAGTATGCTGGCGAGGACAGTAAATATCTATGACTTACTTAGCATATTGGTAAACGGAAAAGAAATTTTCAAATTCATTGTTGACAAAGTCTGACAGCGAACATCAAACTAGTCGAGTCGGTTTCTCTTAGAAGTCGGGAAAGAAATACTACTCAAGACCATCGCACTTGCTCTACCGGTGTATAGTACTAACTGCTCCAAATTACGCATAGGAATTTGTCAAGAAATCGAAGCAATATTAGCATACTGTTGGTGGAACAAAGGAGAAGGTAGTGGATCGATGCATTGACTAGCATGGAAGAGGATGGGTCTACCAAAGAGAGAGGGTGGGCTAAGCTTTTGGAACATTGAAAAGTTTAGAACTGCGATGCTTGGAAAACAAGAGTGGAGAGTGCTACAAAACCCGCAAAATTTTGTTTCTAGAGTTTTAAAAGGGCGATACTTTCCTGATTCGAATGTTCTTATGGCTAGAAAGGGAACGAAGCCATCATTTGAATGGAAATCAATGTTGGAAGGGCAAGAGCTACTCAGAAAAGGACTTTGTTACTTAATATAGGAAGGGAAACAAACAAAATCTGGTTAGATAATTGGTTACCTTTTCATCCACCGTGACCGACTCGTCGAATCATTGGACCGGTACAAAAAATTTCCTTAGTCAGTGACCTTATATCACTAGTGACCAAAACCTGTAATCATGATGTTCTTACCGCTACTTTTGACGCGAATGTCATTAACATCATAAAGAATATACGCTCAGCTCTCTACAAGTATATGATATGGTCGGTTGGCATTATACGAAGAATGGCCTTTATATGGTCATATCGGATTATTGGTTAGGCACTCATTTAGCTCAAAATGATGTTTTTCCGCCGTCAGAAAGCATTGAGTTGAAAGAAAATATTTGGAGGATTAAGACCGCACCAAAGCTCAAACACTGCGTGTCCTGTCCAAAGTGATCCCATTGGAAGTACATTACTACAACGACATATCACCACTGATTCTTAATGCAAGAGATGTTGCTCGGCGGTAGAAACAGATGAGCACTTGTTCTTTACCTGTCTTTATGCAAAATCTGTTTGGAGAGGAGTTAATTTACTCTCACTACCTTTTCTTGATCTGCTGATCTTTTTTTATAATAAGATCAAGTTAGTACTTCCGATGACCAGTGACAACGTCTGACCATGATCAACAAACAGCTACATGTGTGGGTTCTCTGGCGCCTATGGAAGGGTCGAAACAGTTTGGTTTATCAAAAGAAACAGACAAGAGTAGTCAAAGACATCCAAAAAGCTATAACAGATGCAGAAGCATGGTTGGGAGTGTGCACTCGTGAAACTCAATTGGATTATTCATCTTCAAATTGTCGTAGTACAGAGCGGACAAGGCCACCAGATGGTTTCATCAAAAGTAATTATGATGTTAGCTTTGTTTCCAATAAAGTTTCAAATGCAGGTTGGATGATACGAGATGAATATGACTACTATTTAGAAGCAGATCACTATGAAGGCTTCACGTGTTCTAATGAATTGGAAGTGGAGCTTCAAGCTTTTTAAATGGTAATGCATCACACTTGGATCAAAGGATATAAGAATGTTGTCTTCGAATGAGACAATCAAGAAGTTGATAATTTGATTAAATGAAAAAAGATCGAATTTGGGTTAAAGAATTTGATACGGGAAATCAAGCAATGGATGCACAAGTTCAAGGAAATGCAATTTGTTTAGGTATGAAGAAACTCAAATCAAGTTACTCGTGTTATGGTTAAATCATCTCTGCCCCTTAATGTAACCTTTCAAACTTATTTTTATGTTCCAAAATCTCGTGTATGTCCTCTTTCATAGGACTTTTCACATTGCAAGTTACTCTATCACTAAACGCCCAAACTTACTCTATAGTTATTACATCACTTCAACTATTGCAACCATTTCGAACAATTTCATCATACCATCCAATCAAATCAAATCAGATCAAGTCATATCAAATAGAATAATATAATTAAATAAATTGAAATAAAGGTATATGCAATAATGGAAGAAGGTAAACGTGAAAGGATGTGACATGGCCCCACATTGTGAAGAATGAATAAAAACCTAAAAAAGTATCCAAAAGAAGAATGGTTGTCCACCGAATCAGAAGCAAAAACATAATACAAAAATTTTAATAATAAAAATTAATTCCTACTAGGATTATCTCCGGGAAAAAAATATCTTCTATATGCATGACATTTTAGCTCAGCTATAGAGAAAAAGGAAGTAGTAGTTATGAAGAGTTTACAAAAAAAAAAAAGGAAGAAGTAGTTATGTCCATGACTTATTGTCGTTTGAAATTGAGGACAATGTTTTAGTAAACTTTGAAATATATATGTTAAAAAAACTTTGAAAATATTCATGCTTTAATGAATTACGAAATTCATCAACTTTCACAATTAAAAAGTTATTTTAGATTATAATATGATGATCTGCTATTGCGACGATCAAATATAACTAGAGAAATTAGATCAGCGAGAAAAACAAATATATATCTTCTCTAAAATATGTACGTAACCATTCCATTTTTGTTAATCTTTTACCACAAAATTTTTGTTTATTTATGCTATTTCTTAAACAATAACTTTATTTTGATTATTTGACCTATTCACTCATATAACTATTTGCACAAAGATAATCAATTCGTTGAGTATGATTAGGAATATATTAGATTTCAAACCTCGTAGTGGTAAGGTTAGTAAAACATAATATTTGGTGTGAGAGCAAAATAATCACGTTTCAAATTGCCGACAGTTTTAACTATCACACACACACACATGATATTTTCTTGTTCTAGTTAACATTTGACAGAGTCAATTTATAAGATTAATTACAAAAAAAATTCTTAAAGCTTGACAGTAAGAAAAGAACATATAACAACATGATGTGATATCATAACCTTTTGCCATTATTAGGTCCCCCATCTAACTCTTAACAAAAATTCAAAACACTTGTACTTTTTCCACACACAAATTAATATTATTTTTGAATAACCATGCTGATGATACATTTTATTAATTTATGTTTTTAAAAAGTACGTAGTCATTAATTTTAGCTGCATTATTTGTTAAAATTTATTTAACTAATCAAAAAGTAGCTGATATATAACCCTTTCATAAAATGAAAATTTTGGAAAAAAAATTGTTTCACAAAGATAGATTTTTTATGCATTTAATAATGATAAATTGTTAAATTGAAGAAATTTTAACTAAAACTATTGGTTGGAAGCGGTAAATGATTGACTTTTAATTACAAAAAAACGAGACATTTATTGTTATTATGTATTAAATAGCTTCTATCATTTGATAAATTACCATCACATTCTATAATGGAAATTGTTTTAGATCAAAATTATAATTGGTAGACCATTCACATCCCAAGAATCAAAAGACACAATCCAACAATTGTTCTTTTGCTTTATTTCTTTACCGTTGACCGTATCGAGTACAATTTCTTCTTCATCTTCCAAAATTCTCCACTGCTTTTTTTTAACTTTATTTCTCCCACTTCTTTTGTTTTATTTGAATTTGCTTTCACTTTAGACACACAATCCACCAAGATAAATAGGCAGCCACATAAGCTTTTGTTATTCAAAACAAACAGCAAAATATTTTTTAAAAAATATACCACAAAAAATGAGTGAGCTTCTTCATTCTCTCCCTACTTGGGATCTTCATTACCTTGGATCACTCCTTAAGCCTGACTTCAATTTTGGTACATATATTTATATATACACACATCTCTATATATATATATATAAACACACAAATATTATGTCTTTTCAATCTTTAAATATGATACATTAAAACAAATATTTACTTATATGATCGAGAGTATGAAGAAATTCACGATACTTCTTAATTTGAGTTGTTTTGCGGTTTCTACCTTTTTTTGCATTTTGTTGTCTTCAAATGAAATTCGAACGTGCATGCATTGTTAACAAGTACTTACCTCAAGATTTCTTGGTGAATAAATGTTTTTTCATATGTAATTAATGCAAATAAGTTTTTATTGTGTGATATATCGCAGATGCATATGGAATCATGAATGGATCGTCGGAACAAATTTACAAATCACCGGAGATTGATTACTCCGACGTCTCTACAGGCTATCTTGAAGATGCACTTATTGAATCCGGCGAGAGAAGCAAAAGGAGACGTCTCTTGTTCGAGGATTCGTCAAAATCTTTTAATAATAACTATAACTTCTCGCAGGTTTGTATAAGTTGTTAATTTATTTGTTTTAATGATTTGTTGAATTATTTCATAATGATATGTATATTTTTGGCTTAAATTATCATTTTAAAATGATTAAATTTGAAATTTGTTTATCGTTGAAAATGCAGAACGATTGGGGCCTGCATGAGACTTATAGCTGTTTGAATAGTCAGTTTGTCACTCCACATGTTAACACAGGTGAGACCTCCTTTTTCTTTTTAATATTAATAAAAATAATATATTGTTATTTTTAAATCATTTTTTCGACAATGCTCAATCCATAATCAATTAAACCTTACATTGCTAATATTATCATCGAGTTTTGGTTGGAACAGTTTCATAATTTTGACAATTTAGCTACTTAATTAAAACAATTTTTTAATAAAATAAATATCTAAAAGGATCAGACTTTTTTTTAAGTTTGTTCAGTCGCACATTTAGCTAATCGTTTGATACGCAAATGTGGATCCGAGGTTACAAACGAGTAATTTTTGAATGCATAGTAGTATAGTGACAAAGATCATTAATGAAGACAAAATATGTTTCCCACACTATAACCTTATATGTGAGATACGTGGTTGGTTAAGGCGTTTCACAACTTCAAATTTAATATGGGGTCAGCGTGAATTGAATCAAATAGCGGATTGCTTGTTAAAATTAAATTTTAGCTACTTGAATCAAGTAGGTGATATTAACATCGAATTTCGGTAGAAAAATTGATATTTTAGCTACTTGAGTAAACACATTTTTTATGATTTTTTTTTTGAAAGAATATTCATTTTTAAAAATAATTTACTCGCATTTTTTAAGGTAATACAATGATCTTAGCAGCATCGTTAACAAATTTTTTTTTTTTATCATACTTAGTACTAAACTTAAAACTCTTGTTAATTAATTATTTTTAAAAATACACAGATGAACGTAGGAGTACAATCAGTAGCTTCGATGAGCCAATATCGACCGTTTACGAGTCACCGGACACTTCTACTTCTTCCAACAAAATATTTGTCCGAGAAAAATCTCCAATTGAACCATCTTCATCCACTTGTGGTAATAAAAACAAAAGAGTAATCACGAGATTGGTCTATCCATTTGGATTGGTGAAACCAGGTGCTCGAGAAGAAGACATAACCCTAAATGATATCAATGAGAGGATTATGATGGCTCCATCTCGACCAGTTCGACATCCGGTAGGAGACTTTGCCTCTCGACCATGCGTCTCGACCCAAGGACCAGGCCTCTCAGGCAAAGCCGTGGTGGCTCTTACTAGGATCCAAACACAAGGGAGGGGTACAATTACTATAATGAGAACTAAGGGGTGAATTTATGTAATAATGGTAATTAGTTGGGTTGTTATGTGTAATATAATTAAGGTTTTAGAAAGCGAAAATAAAATCATTGGCGATCAAGAGAAATTTTCAACTTTTGTATAGAAATCTAGGAGAGGTAATATTTGAAAAAGAAAACGTTGTATAATCTTCGATGAAATATGTATTATCTTCCTTTGAATTTTGTAGCTTTTGCATTTTCAAATTTTTGCTCTTTATCTTTTCTTTAGTTAGCAAAGTATTTTGTAATTTATTAACGTAATATTCACATCCTAAATAGATAATGTATGACGGATAAACAAGAATAAAGAACAAGAAACAAGAATAAAGTGTGAAACATCGTGGTCCAGCAGTAAGGACAAGTTCGTGTGGAATACACTATGTGAATTCAAACCTGCCGAATGGAACTACTTCACGTTTATCTTTGAACACTCCACACGGATATGAACCTTTATTTTCGGCCCATTTGTAAACCCGGAAAAAAAAACCTATCCATAGACCACTCTCTCCAGAAAATTAGTTTAAATCAATTAAGGTTTGAGTTATAAAAAAACAAGAATAGAGAATCAATAAATAAAGCAAAAGGAAGAGATGTAATATAGGAAATGTAAGACAGATAAAAGAGTAAAAAAGTAAAATGATAAAGAAAAGGATTAAAAAAAAAGAAAAAAAGAAGAAAAGGATATCGTTTTAATTGTTATTTGCGTTATTTTGATACAATCACTCAATGTTTTAAATGATGACTAATATTTTATTGGTAGAACCCACTGTTACTATAACATATTACAAGAGAACAAGAAAACAAATGACTAAAGATATTAGAATGTAAAAATCCAATGAGATAAAATGTTGAGTGCTGAAATAAAGCTCATTAGTGTTAACAAGAGATTTTTTTCCCGGCCGTTAAGAAGAGATTAAAAGTTCACTAGTACTATAAATAAGTAGACAATAAATGGCAAAGGAAAAGATATGGAAAATAGAAAATATTTGAAATTGTTATTTTTGTGAATAAGTTATTATATGTTAGTTTGACTGATATACAAATCCTCAATTTCACAGAATAATTGATGTTCTATTAATACAACATTACAAGTCTACAACACATATACATTAGTGAAATTACAGTAAATAACCTAAAGCTCTAGATTAATTAAATGTCATATCTCCTTCAAAACTGATTTAGAATTTTGTCCCCAAATCTTTTTTAATAAGTTAGACTTTTTTGTAAAAGCCCTTATTACATTTTTTCTCCACTCTTAAAAATTTAAATAATGCCTACTTTAGATTATTGCCTTAATTCACCCTATGTATTTATTTATCTAACTATATAAAAGAGACTAATTCTAGCTTTTGGAGTGTCCACCTAAGCAAAATGTGAAGCTCTTTAACGTGTGCCACCTCAGCTGCAATGGTATGAGTCAAATACTAAACAAAGCTCAACTACTCCAAATTTTTTACTAATGGGCCAGATTTCCAAACAAAACCCAACGCCTAAATTGAAACAAACCCTGATCGTCTTCCTCCCAGCGTCGTCTCCTAATCTCAACCCCCTAACGTACCATCTTCGTCTTCTTCGTATTGTCGTTACACACCTTCTCCATTTATTTATTTAAGCCGACTTTTACACACCTTCTCCACTTCTCTATGTAAATCGGCTTTTGCTGCAATTAAGGATCGCATACTCAATCTTATAAAGCCATCATACCATACCCAGATTTTACCCACCCGAGCATCAAATCCGACCACTACATATAGTAACCTAGAACCAGGGTGACAGCCGGAGCCATGAACCAGTCCGCCAACCCGAAACTTCAAGAAAGGCGACATGGGCATGGAGCTGCTCCTAATCGACTCTGAGGTATCTACTTTCATATCGGCTCAACTCGAATTAGAGGCATCTACCTTGAACAGTTAGATGCATGTAGGATCCTTTGGTCGATCGAAGGAAGCACAGAGGTTCATCCGACTGAGAATTGGAGCGCCGAGAAATTTGGCTCTCTTCTGGTGAGATCAAGATCTAATCATCCTCATAACATTCAGATAGCTCCGTCGATGATTATGTGGCGATACCGACTGCAACAAGGAGATTGTGGAATTGATCGAGTAATTATGGATTTTGAGAGAAAACCATTGGCTAGATTCCTTTCCGGTAATTGGGTGATCTCAGAGTGTGACACAACAAAGCCAAAAGCTTGCAATATCAAAGGTGTTGTCTCTGATCTAATACATTCATCTAGCCTATTAACTAATGTTGTGTGATATATGCTTCAAGAAATGTTTTTGATGATCTTTTGAGTTGATCAAAAAATTCTGTTTAGGTTGGGATTTTTTGGTTTAACAGAGCTTCGCTTATTCGGAACCGTATATTGGTCTAACATGTCGAGTGCGACGAGCTGTATCCGGATGTGCAGAGATCATAAGAGACCTAATTGAAGAAAGAGTTGAGACTGTCAGCAACAACGGATAGAAGAAATATAACGATAAATGAAAACATTAAAAGGTATAAGTATGTGAATAGACGTTTTCTAGATAAATTCAATAGATCATCAGTGAGCTTTTCAGGATCAATGATATTTTGACCTACACTGAGCCAATTGATATCTGACACAAACTTATTGAGAATACTTGCATTACTCTGGCAAAACTGAATGAGGAAAACCTCGACTCAGTTCATTCCAGTCTATGACTTGAAGAGTTTTTCCCCCCTTTTGATGATCCCTTCGATTCACCCACCAAAAAAGATATTATAGGCTACAAACATAGTGGTTTGAATAGCCTCTAATAACACTTACTCAATTGTTTCAACAACTGAAATTTCAAAGTATTTCTTATAGTTTCTTTGTTTCACAAGTATTATTGTGATGTAGAAAATATGTTTTAAATTTGTTCCGTTGTTTATGAGATTCTAGAGGAGTAGTTAACAACTCAACGAATTACATATGAATTTATATTTATTTTTGCGGTGGTTTTCGTGAAAATGTAAGTCGAAATTTGAAAAGAAATTGATATTCTTTATGGGTTAATTTGATTTACTCGAGTTAAATCTACCATACGATGGTATACCCATTATATATATATATATATATATATATTGTCTAACAGTTTTTGAATTCAACTTACACCAACACTTAGGTCCTCATCCTATTGAAAACAAGGCTCAAGAAGAACTACAGACCATTCAATCAAGAAAAACGGTGCTACTACAATATCTGCATTATCGTTTTTCACTTCAGTGGTAATTGGCTTTTGTTACTAGGAGGATTGTTCTTTAATAGTTTTGGTACCATTTGCAGTTCATGGGATTTTGGTTATTGTAGGTTGGCATCTAAATTTTTTGTGACGGGCATGGTAGGAGGTGTGCATAGACATGTCAACCCAGGAAGTTTCGTTTCCTATTGTACTGTAATTTCAAGTTTTTGGTTACATGGTTCAAAAATGTTTAGATAATCGTTTTAGATTATTGTTTTAACGACAGAATTTTGTATGTATCATTTAATGTAACACAACTATGCTTCAAGTTGGAACAAATAAACAACATATTTAATAATGCTAAGGCAGTGTTATGCTAACCTTAACATGTAAGGAAATGACTGGCTTGATGAAAGATGGGAGGAGAAGATGGTTAAACTTGATGTAGTGATATAGCTTCGCTACATTATTGAGTCAGACACATTAAATGTGTAAGTGAGTCTTTTCATAGTACTATGCAATAAGGTAAGTGCCAAAATAGAGAAAGGTTGAATGGGAAAAAAGGAAAAACAGGCACGATATTTAATATAATAGATTAATTATAAAGTATAATTTTGATACACAACCAGATATTTGAAACCACGAGCGCTAATTTTTACCGACAAACAAATCTGACGGAAAATTGTCTTTGGTACTTCACATACGTAATCCAGCACAACTTTTTTATTGATCATAAGGTAACCTGCACCAAAGAGAATTACTGTTTTCTTGAAGCAGTTCAGATCAAATAATTGGAACAAGAAACGAATAGTTCTCCAAATTGGTTGACGAACCTTATAGCACACTTTGCAACACATTCAACCAAAAAGGTTCAACGAAGTTTAAGTTTCACAAGGAAAAATTCTAAATGACAAGAACAAAAACTTAAAGTCCCCTCTTTAGATATTTAATATCTTCATTATAGTATATAATCAATCTCTTTACATCCCTTTCCAATATATATACACATACTTTTAAGTCAACGTAATTAAACGTTAGTGTGTTAACGTATAATTCCACACATTCTCTAGGTCTATACAAACTGAGGCATAAACATAAATATATGAGAAGAAAAACACAAGAGGGAAATAAGATAGAAACATATAATAACTTTTATGTCATTTCTTAGGGTAATTTTATAACATAGAGAAAATATAAGTTTAAGAGGAACAAGAATTACATTCTCTAAAATTACATTAAACTTTTCTAAATAAAAAACGAGATGACTCACATTCCTAAATATAAACTTATGTACCAAACACATATAGATATAATTAAAATTGGAGCAATTGTTATCACTGATTTTTTGTGGTTCTGATCAAATTATATTATAGGATTTTATAAAATTGGATTCATATCATGGTTACTTAGTGTTGGAGAGGGTACTACTGCAATAAGCGAAACAACACATGCAAGGAACTACACATACGGGAAATGATATATGTTCACAAAAATTTCTTCATGGACAACAATGGGAACACATTCGAAAAAATAGCGGCTACATCATTCTCCCCAAACAGTAACTCTGAGACCAAATCTCAACATTTCACATAGCATGTTATATTGACTTCCAGAAATGAAAAGCTGACGAGATAAATGACTACATGCTCATTCAAGCATGCGGAGAACTAAAAATATATCTCAGCGCCGACATCTACGAGAAAATCCATACACTTGGACCATATTATGGTAAAATATACCCTACCGAGTATTTTAACTCCCTAAAGTTTCTCGGACTCCCAAAACATAAGCTCCTGCTAAAGATAGGCGTGCACCTTATGCTCCTACAACACATCAACTAAATAGACCATGTAAAGGGACAAGGCCAACTATAAACCAACTGGGCAAGAGGTGGCTTGAGGCGAAAATAGTCTCTAGGATAAATGATGGCTAGAAGACCCTAATACCAAGGATTATTCTATATTCCACTAAAACAAATCACTCATTCACACTACGTACACGACACTTCCCAATCAGGGTTTGCTACACGATGACTATAAATAAAAATAAGGACATAGTTTAAAGCAAGTACTACTATACTTGCCCAAGCCAGTCTTTAGTCATGGACAACTATGTTGCTCTTTAGGAGTCAAAACCCACAAGGGCTACGCAATTTCTAAACGTCGAGAATGTAGTTTACAAAAAAATTAGTTACGGACTACCGAGGAGAGCATGTTAGTAGTACTACATCTTTCAATATATACTAGAGGAAAAAGAATAAACAATATGTCCACATTGCAAATTACATATAAACAAAGAGTGTACGCTCACTTCACAACACCATGTAACAATAGTAAATATACTACTAGGGAAAAAAGTTCCAAAACAATCCTGATTTAATTTTTCGAATAAAAGTTTATTTTGTACCATCTGTAGGTTCCAAGAGCCTTGTGCTACAACTGAAAAAAATAACAACCTTACTTGAGGCAAAAACGTGAAAACTTCTCCAAAATTAGAAGTGAGAAAAAACGAGCATCCTCACACACCGAGAAAATTTCATAGACAAATTTTCATTAATGTAGTTTACTGTGTAATGCAATACCTCCCGAACCTCTTCTCTATTTTTCAAACCTTATCATTTGGTATTTCATTCATATTTATATTAGTTAACTTCTCAAAATTACATTCTTTCAACATAAACTATATAACAGTTAGACTCCACGCTATCAGAAAAACCCAAATAAAACTATGTTACAATTCAAACGTATAAACAGCTCTCATTTGCAAATAAAACATAATCAAATCCCAGCTGAACCACCTAAACACGACGATAGGAATAAATTACACAACAATACTAAAAACCAAAACATCGCAAACACCAATCAGCGCGTAGCGCGGACATAGTCCTAGTACTAGTTAAAAGAAAGTCTTTTTGAGCCCTCATGTTGCCATGTCAGCTACTGCAGAAAGCTCCCCTTTTGCAAACTCATCTCTGCGGGGCCCACCTGAACCCCCTCCTTCTTCGATATAAAACGCAACCTTAGTATTTCTCCATTTTTTTAAACGGCGTGCAAAAGCCTCTCAACTATAACAAAATATCATCTCATGGGCACGTACAGAAGCCCAAAGAAGCCACCACACAGAAGCCTTTCTACTTCTTCTTCCCACAGCATCGCGACACCACCAGCTTGCGTGAACCCTAGATCCTCCGCCGACTCTCATCATCTCCTCCCACTCTCTTCCTCTACCTTCAACCGTTACAAATCATTTAATCCCCTCTCCGTATGCCTCATTAACTAACCTCATTAAGCTACATTCACACCCACGACCTCCCGTCTCCTCCAACCTAAGCGGCCATGCGAGCCCTTTAAAATGATCCACACACCTCAGCAACAACTCAAAGAATCACGCAAAAACTCAACAACCATGTACAATTTCTTCAAAGAAGCTAAATCACTTTCATTTTCAGGTTTGAGAAATCGGTTCCTCTCCCTTTTCAATGCATATCACCTCTCTTCAATGCAATAAATTTGCCAAGCCATAACTATCCTAGAGACGTTACAAGACTCCTCATAGTATAAGATTTTATAGAGGTCACGTACCTGGAATCGGAAGCTATGGAGATTACGAAGAAGAAGAATACGAATATGAGGATGAAATTTACCTGTGGTAAGAGAAAATTCGAGGGATTTCACAAAGTTAGCCATAGATTTGGTGATGGTGGTCATCTTAGCATGTGTGTCGAGGTGAGCAACAACAACGTAGAGGCGACAAAGGTAGTTCATCTGCTCGATGCACTTACCAATGGCGTATATCCGAGCACCATCCATATTCTCCCTCTCGATCGCCTTCTTGACCTTGAGTTTCTTTGCCTCCTCTTTCTCATACTTCCTCGATTGCATTTGAAGAGACTTGGACGTGAATTTCAGGTCAAATATCTGATTCATCGCTCATCGGCTTATTTGTGTTACCCATCTTGATTGATTCCTCTATTACCCATCTTAGTTTTATTTAAAAAAAACAAGTTTGACAGGAAAGCTAACGCTTTGATGAATTTTTTAGCCATTGTTCTATTGTTACCTTCCAGCTTAGTGCTTAAAAAATTTAGTGATATGTTCTTATGATGACTGTTATCTCAGGAGAATATTTCCACCTTAGGAATTCAGCGAAGGAAAGTGTCATTGTTCTCTGCTTTGTCACACAGCAATGGAGGACACTGAAAACGTATAAGAAGATGAATGCGAGTTCTCAAGAAACTATTTTCTGGCGAAATAAATGATTGATCAGGCATGCGTTCAACACATAAGCTTTCTGATATTAATATTGTTGATGAGCAGGTGATTGTTGATAAGCATTCTGTGTTTCAGGAGCTTAGAGAAAAATCATTTATTATTGAGACGAAACTTGAAAAAGAAATATATGAGCTTCTTAACGATTACATGACCATGTATCAAAAGTGGACTTCTGAGCTCAGCTCAGGTGAGAAGGCTCTTACTTTCGATAATCATATGCTTCTCTTTCCAAAAAAACATTGATATTAGAAGTTAGAACCTGAATATCACCCATGGTAGAAACTGTTCATAACGATATAACATCTCTACTTTTATTGCTTACTTAATCGGTAAAGACATTGATTGCTCCTATCAGTGGACCCTCTCATGTACTTCCCCTACAATAGTTAAAACTTTGGTACTTATCATTTCATTTTGCTGCTAGAAGATTTTGCTTTGGCCTTCTAATGTTCGGAGTTGGATCGAAGAAAGCTTTAACTGAATATTTTGCTTATGCTTCTCCAACTGAGTATTCCGGTTTGGTCATCAATGGCTACCTTCCTTCAGTAAATCTAAAACAGGTATGTTTTTAGTCTGGATGCACCTATTTCTTTTGTGGCACAACTCCAATTTCTTCAGATGGATTAGTTTCACAAATAAAAAAAAATGTTTTTCTATGTTGCAAATTCATGTTATTTTCAATATTCTCAAACCAATGTTGCAGTGAATTAAACGAAAGTTTTGTCTATCTCATGCACTTTATTAGAAGAAGAAGAAGCGACCAATGTGAGAAAGGTGACTATATGTGCTATATGTTGTAGTAGTGTAGTATTTAGCTCATGTATGTACTTAACTGGATTTTGAACTTTCACTTTCAACTACAGAGACATTGATTAGAATGTATGGTACACCCATTAGGACTCCAACAAGCCAAGGGAAGTCAGTATTCCAGCATAGGGATTTTCAAAGGTTCTCATGCTTCCTCGGAAAAAACTGTAAGTTTTCATCCTCTTCAAATTTACCAAGACATTAAGTATATATGAAAAACTTCCATTCTCCTCAGCATGGGGGTTTTGCGAAATAGTATACAAGGCTAGATAGGAAATCGACTGAATATCACCGTTCTTAATTTCGGTAAAAGACTACATAACAATGTGTATGTCTCAATGAAGAAGGTTACTACAATACCTTAAGGAGGCACGAGCACAAAAAGATGAGAGCCACACTTTGCAGGGTTTTCCTTTTGCCACATGTGATCTACACAAAAAAGAAAAAAAAATGTTATCGAGGAGGTTTGTGGAGGAACATGCTTATCATAGTGGTTTCAACAAGGTCATTCAAATTATTCTTAACTTACTAATATCTCTTCATTCATGGCTAGATACTTTTCAGAGAAACAGAAGTGTAAAAATCTAATTGTTAAGAACACAAACCATATCAGAGAGTATATATGTGGATGATTGTACTTCATTGTACATAACTGAAAATTACAGGTTAGCCATATCAATTATATGTTTCTTTGCAAAATGATACATATCACGCAAATATCATATTTCCTAGGATACATGCAAACCACATAATTTTCCCTTCATTTTGGTGATGGAGCGGATAATATAAGTCATGTACATCAAAAGTGAGAGACGACATGAAGTCCTATTGATCAAGTTTTCTTCAAATCAAATGAGTATGCCTTAAATAGTAATCTGATTTTAGTGTTCTGTTTTGTGTGCTTTCGTAGTAGCCTTGACCAATATATCTTAGGAGAGATACATGATGTACATTTCACCATCGCTTTGATTTTTGGCGGGCTCCTCGAGTCCTTTGGAAGAAATTGTTGAAAGGAATAACCTCTAATAAGCTGGCCATCAATTTCCGTGTTGGTGTGTTTTGGTCCTCCGCCTAACCCAAGCATATGGTAGCATTAGTCCTAGTAGTAGTCAAAGACTACATAGCATACAATCAGCTAGAAATTCATCTCTCGGCAGCTTTAAAGCTAACCACAAAAGAAATAAGTTTGTTCCACATATGGGTGAACTTTATTTACATGTATCACCATGTCCTGTTTTAATTGTATGACGCACAAGATATAACATAAATTCTACCGCTCATGAAATAAAAAGTTTGCATAATAATGATATTCGTCTACTCTCTAATTCAAACCATTTTGAAAAATTCGTGGATTCAAATGATGATACGAAGGCACCTTAGCAATAAGATAACTTTTTTCCAATCAATCACAATTCATGAACATATGCATAGTAACCATAAATATTTTTATTATTTTTACTATCATAATAAAATTGAAGATACTTTACTAAAGAACAGATGTGAGTATAACTAAAGAGGTGCAATCCTCCTAGATAATTTTTTTTGAATTAATATGTTTATAGTAAAATCATATAAAATTAAATTTTATAATGAGAGTATCCAAGTTTCTAAAAATATAAACAAAATTTGAAACTTTTTAATATATGATATGAAGATGTAATCTTCCAAATCATGCTCTAATATAGTTATGCTTAAAAGTAAAAAATAACAAGTGATAATGAAAAAATATGATTTAATTTTTTTAAAAAAAAACTGTTTTAAAGAGTTTATAACTGAAATGGTATATAACAAAATGAGATATAACACAAAAAATTTAAACAACTTTAGGATTCAACGTAAATAAATTAAATAAAACAAAATTTTAAGTAAACAAAAAAAATCAAATAGAAATAGTTGAAGCATAGAAAACATTTTAAAAAATCAATAGAAAAAGAGATTTAAGAATGAGTCGAAAATGAGAAAAAAGAAATCATTGAAACCACATATATACCAAACCAAAGAAAGTAATTTACGATTAAAATATTTAAAATAAAATAAGGTAGATACATATATACATTTATTAATGTGAATACATTAATTTTGTATTATATAAAATTTTTAACCTATTTATAGAATCTATATTTTGTTTAAAGATGATTTTGTAAGATTCTCATGTTAACGTTAATTATTTTAATATTTTCTATATCACGAGATACAAAATATAATTGTTTATATTAAAGTATATGCCATAATATTTATTTCAATTATACAGATCTTTGTTAAATTGTTTAGTGATTAAACTTCTTAATAGTATACTATATTTTAAACATTTTTAACCCACATATAAAGGATGTGTTCCACTAATTACTAACAAATAGCCATAAAAACTTAAATGTTACGAGTATCATACTTCTCATAATAATTAGACAAAAAGAGGGAAAAGACCTATCAAACAAAAAAATGAAAGAAAAATGACAATCTAAATGGAGCAACACAAGGGAAAATGAAAGAAGACGTAGATATATGAAATCTCTCGATTTTTCCCGTGTGTAAACAATCAAATTACAAGCTTACCTATCACTTTGTATTATTCAAGTATATGCAAATAATTACAAACACTCTAGAATATTTACAGTGCACCAAAAAACAAACAATAAGCTCATGAAATCTAATTCACTGCAGGAGAACTAATTTTACAATCAATATCATCGGAAAAAATTAATGTCTGCCAAAGTATCAAGGACATAACAAAAAATAAACAAAGAACAGCAAATTGACAACAATGCATGAAAAATGAAGAATTCCAAAAAGACTACGATTAACATGGTCACTTTGGCAATATACACGTTACCAAACAACAAAAAAGTGTTTCGATGCATTAATACAAAAGAATCAAAACAAGATCGTACCATATGAAATCTAAAATTTAGACGCAATCAACTAAATACGAGAGGGAGAAGCAAAAAAAAATACATCATATCATTGTTCGAATATCAAATACACATGTTTTCAACAAAAATACATGTTTAACTCTATTAATATTTTAAAAAATGGTTACACAAATCCGCGCGTAGCGCGGGACAAACACCTAGGTGGATGTATTGGATATAAGATTTTAAAAGATTTGGTGGAGTTTAAAATTAGTGGAATTTGAATTGAATCCAAAAGAGTCTCGTTAAATTTGTTGGATTTTAATAAAATAATTAATGATATTAGGTAGAGACCCGCGCGATGCCGCGGGATTGTCTCTTTACTATGAAATGAAGTGTTATTTTGTAGCTTTTTTTGTAGTCACATGTTCTAGAGATGCAAAACATGGCTATGGATGCTCTGATTTTAAATTTAATCACGACATTGAAGATATGTTTTTTAGTGAGTTTGTGTAACTGTGTTTGTATTAGAGTGAAGTCTGGTTAGCTGCTCCCTTTCTCAAAATTTTCATTGGTTGTGCTGCTCTCTTTCTCAAAGAGACCGAAAAATGTTTTAATTATAAGCAGAGACGAATCTCTTCTCGTTCTTCTTATTCTTTTTTCTCTTCTGATGTCAAAAAAAAAAATTCTTTTTTTCTCTTCCATAACCATCTTTCTCTTCTTGTAGGCAACTTAAGTATCAAAGTTTTTTTGTTCATCTTGCACTCAATTAAACATTTGTTTATGTTTCGTGAGTTTGCCTCTGTTGTTGTTATCGCGGCATGGATGTTTGTGTCTAGAGAAGTTTCTCTAAAGGACGAGAGAT
>OVAN01005544.1:0-23273 GCA_900406275.1 Anastatica hierochuntica | reverse complement strand
CAAGACATTATGAAAAATCACAGGAGAGAAAGAGTATATTGATATCCATGTACCCAAACTACCCAAGCACAAATCACCAATCAAAAGTAAACTAAATATGTGCATTCTTCAGGGTGAATCCAATCAACAAAATAATTTGCAAATGCTAATTTCTAAACCAGATATGCATAAATTAAAAATAACTTTTGTTTTTTTCTCCAAGACGAATATCTGGAAGAAATTAGCATGTTGATGACATTTTTAAACTCTAAATCACCTATACAACATGAAGAAATGTAACATATCCATCTAAACCACCTAAATACCCAACATCGAGAAATCAGACACTCAGGACCATGTCTAAACCACCTAAAATGTACAATCCTACCTAAGCAATTAGAAGGATCATGTCTACCCTATTCTCTCCATTGTTTTTACACATGTGTGCACATAAGATGAAAAAGAAATGCATGAAGATTCAAGGAGATAAGGTAAGGGTGTGGTGCCAGACTAAAGATTAGTCTGATCACTCATGATTACCGAAAAGGATGGTAGAAAAAGAAATGGGGATGTAATCCTGAATGATGTCTTTGATTCCCGATTTTAAGTTCCTGGATCAAAGCATTTAAGTTCATTAGTAAGCCAAATAAGATAGAGTTAAAAACATTTCAGACAAAAGTCTGAGTTCCGGAAATTTTTGGTGGGGTGTTTGGTCATGAGTTATTCTGGATTGCCTGCGCTAAAAGTCCAAATGAAATGGTTAATGAACATATAAATAAAGTGCAATGCGCAGAAATAATAGTCTGAAATTATCATGAAACATAAACAAACCCATAACTGACTCGACAGAAAACATCAAAATGACTCAAACAACATCAAAAGAAAAAGAAAAAAATAAGTAACCTTCCCAGACTTATTTCACACCGTCTCGGTGGGAAACAAATCCAAGGAAGGGGTAAGTAGCAAATAAAAATAAAATGAAGATGAAAAGAAACGGGAAAAAGCAAACTTACCTGTAATCATGTAATATAGCCACGTAAATGAGACAAGGATCGATCGATCCAGAGACAGGGATCTATCGATCCCTGTCCCTCTTTTTGGTGATATGTTTTCTGCAATACAAAGGCTAAAAACACGAAAAACGTAAAAAACACCAAAAACCATAACACTAAAGCCAAAAACACTACAAAACTAACTAAAATGAAAAAGAAAACTACCAAGTATGTTGCATCCCACTCAGCGCTTGTTTAAAGTCACGGTCTAACCTCAGCGTTCTAGAATGATCCTGACCAACGCGATTTGAGCTTACCTGGAAACAATCGCAAACGTGAGTTAAACAAGAGTACCTGATGTCCTACAGCGAAATGACGTGAAATGATCCTCCTCTCATGGAATGCTTTGGTCTGTTCTTTGTAGATCCTTGTGTTCTCATAAGAATTCAATCAAATCTCATCAAGTTCATTGAGTTGAATCATTCGCTTTTCAGCTGCAAGCTTGATGTCAAAGTTCAACAACTTCGTAGACTGAAGTCCCTGGTACTCGAGCTCAACATGCATATGACATGCATTCCCATACAACAAATGAAATGGTGTAGTGCCTAGTGGTGTCTTGTAGGCAGTCCTATACGCCCATAACGCATCATCAAGGTTCACAGACCAATCCTTTCTAGTCTTGCCTACAGTCTTTTCCAGGATTCCCTTGATTTCCCTGTTGGAAATCTCAACTTGTCCACTTGTTTGAGGATGATAAGGTGTGACTACCTTATGTCTAAATCCATGCTTCTTCAGCAAATTCTCAAACAACTTGTTGATAAAATGGGATCCTCCATAACTTATTACCACTCTTGGCACACCAAACCGAGGAAAAATCACAGATTTGAACATCTTTAGGACCACTTAGAGGGGCTGATCTGTGCCTCAACCCACTTAGAGACATAGTATACTGCAACCAAAATGTATTGATTTCCATAAGAAGATGGGAAAGGTCCCATGAAATCGGTACCCCATACGTCAAAAACCTCTACTTCTAGGATAAGTTCTGAGGCATCTCATTCTGCTTACTGATGTTGCCTTTCCTCGAACAAGCATCACACTTAGAGACATAATCATAGGCGTCCTTAAAGAGTGTTGGCCACCAAAAACCTGCCTGCAACACTTTCGAAACAGTCTTGAAAGTAGCAAAGTGTCCTACATACTCAGAACCATGCTAGTGATACAAAATACATTGAACCTCAGACTCTGGGATACATCTGCGAAAAAGTCCATCTACACATCTCTTGTAGAGAAAAGGATCATCCCAGAAGTAATGTTTGATATATTTGAGGAACTTCTTCTTCGCATAGCCTGCGAAATTTGGTGGCTCCACATCTGCACTCAGAAAATTTGCAAAATCTGCAAACCAAGGAATCTGATTGTGAATATGTCTAATGGAAAACAATCAACATTATCAATGTATTCCTCCTCCAGCAAGGCAACCATATAAACATTCTCCTCAGGGAGACTATCATCAAGTGGTGTATCAACTTCCACTCGCATTCGAGATAAATGGTCTGCAACACCATTCTCAATACCACGCTTATCACGTATCTCCAAACCAAATTCCTGTAGAAGCAAAATCCATCTCAACAGTCCCAGTTTAGCATCTTTCTTAGACATAAGGTACCTCAAAGCTGCATAATGAGTGTGAACAATGACTTTAGGTCCCACTAGGTACTGTCTGAATTTATCAAATGCATAAACCACAAGTAGGAGCTCCTTCTCCGTAGTCGCAAACATAATCTGAGTGTCATCAAGTGTTCTGCTAGCATAGTAAATCACATGCAGCTTCTTGTCCTTTCTTTAACCCAACACTGCTCTTGCCGCGTAGTCATTAGCGTTACGCATCACCTCGAAAGGCAAATCCCATTCTGGTGGCTGCACAATTGGAGCGCTCACTAGTGCTTCCTTGATTTTCTGAAAAGCTAACAAATAATCAATATCAAAATTGAATATGACATCCTTATAGAGCAACCGAGTCCTTGGTCTGGCTATCTTGGAAAAATCCTTGATGAACCGTTTGTCGAATCCTGCATGTCCGAGAAAGCTGCGGACATCCTTGATAGAAGTAGGAGGCTGCAGGCTCGTCATCACCTCCACCTTGGCCTTGTCAACTTCAATCCCCCTCTCAGAGATTTGATGTCCAAGCACAATCCCATCCTGCACCATAAAATGACATTTCTCCCAATTCAAGACCAAGTGTTTCTCTTCACATCATTCTAAAATCCTGCAATGGTTAGACAAGCAGTTAGAAAACGAAGAAACACAAAAAGAAAAGTCATCCATGAAAAATTCCATGATATCTTCGAATAAATCAGTGAAGATAGACATCAAGCATCGTTGGAAAGTCGCAGGTGCATTGCATAATCCAAATGGTATTCTCCGGTAAGCATATGTCCCATATGGACATGTGAATATAGTCTTTTCCTGGTCCGCCGGATGGATGGGAATCTGAAAGAAACCTGAATAGCCATCAAGAAAACAATAATAAGGATGATTAGCAAGTCCTTCCAACATTTGATCAATAAAAGGAAGTGGAAAGTGATCCTTTCTCGTGTCTGAATTCAACTTCCTGTAGCCAATGCACATCCTATGTCCTGTGATAGTCGTGGTGGGAATGAGCTCATTCTTTTCATTGGTGATGACACTAATTCCACCTTTCTTTGGTACAACATATACCAGACTCACCCATGTGCTGTCAAAAATAGGATAGATGACACCTGCACCCAAAAGTTTCGAATCTCCATCTTGACAACCTCCATCAGCTTAGGATTTAGTCTCGTTTAATGTTCGATGGAAGTCTTGGATTCATCCTCCAAGTGGATCCTATGCATGCAAAAATAGTGGGAAATACCTGTAATATCATCCAGAGAATATCCCAACACTTTTCTATACTTCCTTAACTTCGAAAGAAGCAAGGCAGTCTCAACATTGTTCAGATACAAAAGAAGCAAGGCAGTCTCAACATTGTTCATATTAGCATTGACAATTACAGGATATGTAAAGTTAGGACATAAGAAGACATACCTTAGTCCTGCAGGTAGTGCTTTGAGCTCGATTTTTGGAGCTTTCAGCTCGCTCCAATCAACACTTGAACTTTCCACTAATGATGTAGATGTCGCTAGTGGTGTCTCCTCAAGGTTAATGAATGCGACATGCTTCTCAACAGCAGGTGCTGAATCCAACAATTCAGCAACCTTAGAAGTACCTGCAGCCAAAAACCCATATTCGCTTTCAATTTGAGTTAAGGCTACCTGTAATGGATCCTCAGTGTAGATCTCTTCAGCGGAGTCCTCGATCACAGCAGCAAGTGTATCAACCCAAAATGTGTATCCATCAATGGTAGTCTTCTTCATGGCTTTCTCGATGTTGAACTTCATAGTCAACTTCCCAGGTCGGAGCTCTATTTGACCGTTCTGCACATCAATCATGGCTCTAGCAGTAGATAGAACGGTCCACCAAGGATAATGGGATCCTTGGGTTCTCCTTCAAGCTCCAAGACAACAAAGTCTGTGAAAACATATCCCTCTCTAACTCCTACGGGAATGTTATCAAGAATACCCACTTGTCTTCGAATATACCTATCTGCAAGCACCAAAGACATTCTTATGGGTTTATAGTTGGTCAAGTTCAAATGCTACAATACCAAGAGTGGCATCACACTAACTCCTGACCCCAAATCGCAGAGACATCGCTTAAAGATAAGCGATCCGATCTTGCAAGGCAACACGAAAGGACTTGGATCCTCGCATTTCTCCGGTGCTATGTTCTGAAGAGCAGCGCTACATTATGCAGTAAGAACTAAAACACCGTGTTCTAATGTCATACGGTCTGAAAAAATCTCCTTCATGTACCTCTTAAGAGAAGGTACCATCTTGACTGCTTCTACGAAAGGCAATTGAACATGTATTTCACCAACTAGATTCTTCAGTTTCTCATACTCGTGTTCCTTGATCTTTTGACGATGTCTAGAAGGATACATAGGCTTCAGAACATTAGGTGGGGTGGCACATACTGATCCTCAACCTCCTGCGGGTCAGTTTTATCGCAAAAATTAGATACCTTCTCGTTAGGACAGTGATCGATCGATCCAGGGGCAGGGATCGATGCCCAGAATTTGCAACCTTCTTATCAGGATAGAGATCGATCAATCCAGAGATAGGGATCGATTGATCCTTGTCCCTCTGTCCAGTGGTTGCTTTAGACACATATCGATCGATCTGGGGGCATGGATTGATCGATCCATGTCCCTCTGTTCTGGGCGTGTTTTTCAACTCTTTTTCGCTTATCAGCGTAATGGCATTGCAATACTCCTTCGGATTCTTCTCCGGTTTGCCTGGAATGACACCCGGTGGAGTTCTGTTACTCGCAGAAGTTTGAGCAACTTGTGTTTCCAGCAATTTCATAAGAGTGCTCAATGTCTCGAACTTCCCAATGAGATCGCTGTACATATTATTCGCCTTCTGATTCAAGTCCGCAGAGGACTCTGTCTGATTCTCTAGGACTTGCTGCAACATTTTCTTCAGCTCACTATCTTGAGAAGACACAGAAGATTGTCCCTCGTTCCTATTCTGATACCCCGACTGATAGTTGTTCTTGAATCCCCCCTGAACTAAACTACTTCTACTGATAGACACTATTTCCGAAGTCATTGTTCTGATTCTTGTTCTGAAATCCAGAGTTGAAGACACTCTAATTCTGATTGTATGGCTTGTTCTGGAACTGGTTCTGTTGGTTAAAACCTCTATTACCGAAGTTTCCTTGACCTCCAATGTAATTCACATCTGCTTGTCCACCATTCAGCTCCTCAGACTTGAATTCTTGATACATCTGTCCCATCTTCTGTAATTGAAGAATAGGTGTATCATTCTGCTCTCAAACAAAGATTACTCCCTGCTGATCTCTCCTCATGAGCTCATCGAGATTTGTCTACAGATCATCAATTCTCTTTGCTTCTAATGCCACAACTCCACTACCACGATCATAATCGGATCTTCGATTGGCCACACTATTCGCCATGTTTTTTCACCAATGTATAAGCTTCCTCCACAGTCCTGGTACTGAAATCACCATTTCTAGCGGTTTCCATAGCATTTTGATATTTCTCCTCAACCCCATTGTAGAAAATGTTGAGGAGACTCCAATCTGAGAACCCATGATGAGGACAATCATTGAGGTACTCCCTGAATCTTTCCCAAGCTGCATAAAAAGTTTTAGCACCCAATTCGTGAAATCTTGAAATCTTGTTTTGCAGACATATACCTTGATTTCGTGAAGAAATGCCCAAGGAAAGCAGCCTTGATCTCCTCCCATTTCCTTAGAGAATCAGGCTCTAGGCTATTGTAGCATCTTGTAGCTTTGTCATTCAGAGAGAAAGTGAACAACCTGCATTTCAGAGCTTCAGCAGGTACTTGATGTGTCAGTATTTCAGTAGTTTTTATTACAGTTGTTACACGAGAATTATGGTTTTTAATATGAATTCGGATTGTTTTGGCGCCAATTTGGGTTCTTTGTTATTTTTACAGGAATCGAGTTTGAATGTGCGAAAATAATGCATTTTGGATTGATTTCAAGCGTCGAAGGAAGTATTCGTGAAAAGCTGGAAAAGTGCCCAGAAAATTTGGACAAGGATCGACCGATCCATGTCTATGGATCGATTGATCCCTGGCACGAATTGTGGACCGATTGTACGAAGAACCAGACAGAACTTATTTCAAACCGGATTACTATCAAATGACCTAAGCTGTTGTTTCACCTTTCATTATGCACTTTTTCAGAGTTTTAGAGAGCAAAGAGAGATTTGTAACCTAGGGAGAATAAATTTATTTGTTCTTCGATTCGAGAAGTTTTCGGAACCCTTTTACTCTTGTTTTTGCTTAGTACAATCATGTATCTCTTGAATTTCATCTGTGTTTATGCAATTACCATGAGTGAGTAGTCTATTCGTTGGGTTTAGGGTTCCCACATAGGGATTCATGAATTGTTGATGTAGAATTGAATGATTAGGGATTTAATCTAATTGATCTTCATCTATCATTGTTCGTAATGCATGAAATTAAACTGATCACTTGGTTTTTGAACTTAGGTAATTTAACGCCTGGAAAGTGTTTGTTTAAATGCCTGAAAGAATCTTAGATGAGCAATTCTTCTTAAGCCAATGGAAATTGATGTTTAAGTGAATTGTGAACATATCAAACATGTTAGTAATGCATGATTAGAAATTGAGGGTCAACGAATGTTAGTCTCGAGATTTCTAATGCATAGGGCGCTGATACTACGGAAACATATCAGTTCTACATTGGTGTTTGAGTTCAAGATAGTTTTTAACTTGTTCCCTAGTCTAAAATTTCAATCAACAATGAATCGTTTCCCTGAGAATACCCGATGCCCAACACTTCTTTGATTGATTTACAACCTTTTCGTTGCTACCTGCTTTCTTTGTTCTTTAGATTTAAATATTTCCATCATCTGCAAAACTTCTTTTTAGCTTTAACCCGTTGTTTGATTCTACATTCTTCGTGCTACCTTTGGTCTCTGTGGATTCGATCCCGAACTCCTACAACATACATCTGTGCGCTTGCAGTGTTATCTCGGGCGAAAACCTGAGCTATCAATTTTTCTGGCGCCGTTGCCGGGGACCAATTGGGAGTCTTAGAACTTAGGATCGTTGCATGCCTAAGGTATTTTTCTTTATTTTGTTTAATCTCTTCTTTTTCTTCTTTGTTTTTGTGCTTTCAGGTGCATGAACAACCCTCATACTAGAAGCCAAGGGATCAAAAATCTTGCTGAAATCGAACCTGAACCTTCGCGGCTAGAGAGACAGAAGAAGAAAGAGAAGTTGCTGGAGGTTATTGAAGAATTTGAGTTTGCTCAAATTATGGGTGACAACTTGGGAGATCCCATTCAAGTTCATCATAATCCTTTCTATCCTGGAGTTCTTCCGAGAGCTAACCCACCTGCCGAAGGTGGTGCTAATGCTGGTGCTCAGCAAGCTTGCCAACAGAATGTTGTAGCTAAGGGGAAACAAGGCGCAAATCAACCTCGACATAGGATGACTCTGGCGCAATATGACACTCCGGAGGCCTTCTATGCTAATCGTGCTGGGATTCGTCGGCCTCCTATTGAGGGAAGGGACTTTGAGATCAAGACTGGTCTCATTAACTTGGTGCAACAGAATCAGTTTCATGGGTTGCCATCAAATAACCGAATGCACCATATGGATAAGTATGAAGCCATCTACAATACTATCCAGCACAACGGAGTACCTTCTGAAGTTCTGAAATGCAGGTTATTCACTTTCTCTCCGAACGACAAAGCTACAAGATAGTACAATAGCTTAGAGCCTGATTCTCTGAGGAAATGGGACGAGATCAAGGCTGCTTTCCTTGGTTATTTTTTCACAAAATCAAGGTCTATGTCTCTGCGGAATAAGATTGCATGATTTCACCAATTGGATGTTGAGAGCTTTCATGCAGCTTGGGAAAGATTCAGATAATACCTCAATGATTGTCCTCATCATGGGTTCTCAAATTGGAATCTCCTTAACATTTTCTATAATGGTGTTGAGGAGAAGTCTCAGAATGCTATGGACACCGCAAGCAATGGTGATTTCATGACCAAGACTGTGGAGGAAGCTTACATGCTGGTGAATAATAGAGCTAATAGTCAAAGCCAATCGCAGATCAAACTATGATCGAGGTAGAGGAGTTGTGTCATAAGATGCAAAGAGAATTGATGATCTGCAGTCAAAGCTCGATGAGCTAATGAGGAGAGATCAGTAGGGAGTTAACTTTGTTGGAGAGCATAACGAAGCACCTGTGCTTCAAGAGCAGAAGATGGGATAGATGTACCAGGAATTCATGTCGGAGGAGCTGAATGGTGGACAAGCAGATGTGAATTACATTGGTGGTCAAGGAAAATTCGGTAATAGAGGTTTCAACAAACAAAATCAGTTCCAAAATAAGCCATACAATCAGAATCAGAGTATCTTCAACTCTGGAGTTCAGAACAAGAATCTGAACAATGGCTTCGAAACATTTGCTATCAGCAGAAGCAATTTGGTTCAAGGGGATTCAAGAACAACTATCAATCGGATTCTAAGAATCAGAACCAAGGACAATCTTCTTCATCTTTTCAAGATAGTGATATGAAGGAGTAGTGTAATGCTACCACAGTTCAAAGCGAAAAAACGATTGAAATATCGTCTGGGACACCGACCTATCAATCCCAGGCAGTGGATCGATCGATCCCTGTATCAGAAGCCCATAAAAAGTTGCGAGATTTTGCGTTTGATCGATCATCTGAAGCGATCGATCAATCAGGAAAAAAAGACAAGGATCGATCGATTCCTTTCCCTAGAACAATCGATCCCTGTCATGACAGGAAGGTATCATATTTTCACGATTAATCCAAGACACAAGAGGTTGAGGATGAGTATGTACCACCCCGGCTTATGTTCCCAATCCTCCGTATCCTTCCAGACCTCGTCAAAAGATCAAGGAACGTGAGTATGAGAAGCTAAAGAATCTAGTCGGTGAACTACATGTGCGATTGCCTTTCGTTGAGGCAATCAAGATGGTACCATCTCTTAAGAGGTACATGAAATAGATTCTCTCAGATCACATGACCCAAGAACAAGGTGTATCGGTTCTTACTGCGGAGTGTAGCGCAATTCTTCAGAATACCACACCGGAGAAACGCGAAGATCCAGGTCCTTTTGTTTTGCCTTGCATGATAGGATATCTTAACTTCGAGAGAAGTTTGTGTGACTTGGGCTCTAGAGTTAGCTTGATGCCACTCTTTGTCTCGTAAAGGCTAAACATGGTGAACTAGTCTTTGATACTTGCAGATAGATTAGTTCGCAGGCCAATACATATTCTAGATAACATTCCTGTTGGTGTTTGGAATGGCTATGTATACACTGATTTCGTAGTCTTGGAACTTGATGAAGAACCCAAGGATCCTATCATCTTGGGTAGACCATTCTTATCTACTGCTAGAGCGATGATTGATGTTTAGAATGGTCATATTGATCTGCAGTTGGGTAAGCTAGATGTGTGTTTCAATCTCAAGAAGTCAACCAAGAAGCTCACCATAGATGGGCAAACTTTTGGGTTTACACGTTGACTGAAGTGATTGAGGAGGCTGTGGAGGAACCTTACACTGAGGAATCTTTTCAAATTTCCTTATCACGAGTTTACAAAGAGGATAGTCTATTAAGGAAAGACACATTGGAACTTGCTGAAAAGAATGACGTCAAAGAAGTCCTTGATGGAGACGTTCATTCTACAATAAGAAAAGTCAAGACCAAAAAGATAGTGAAACAAAAAGAGCACAAAAGTGAGGAGAGTTCTGAGTTGACCCTGATCCCTCTAGGATGCGATGGAGGTACTATTGAGTACAAAGTGAAGCGTAAAGGCAGATTCAGACCTTTCTCAAAGTTCAGAGCCATCCTTACACCAGATTTTAAAGAGAAAGGAGCAGCTGCTATAAAGAAGGCAATGAGCAGCATCCTTGAGATGAAGATTTTCGCTAGTGGAGCTTGCTTCGGGGCGAGTTCCAAGGCCCTTCCAGACTAATCCATCACCACTATAGTCAGGCTCGTGACTCTAAACTAGCACTGAGTCGGAGGCAACCCACTAGGCAGTTTTCGTTTTCATTTTTAGTTAGTTTTGCAGTGATTTTGGCTTTTGTGTTTTGGTTTTTGGTGCTTTGGACTTTTTCGCGTTTTTGGTTGTAGTATTGCAGGATAAAGATCAGCAAACAGACGGACAGGGATCGGTCGATCCTTTTCTATGGATCGATCGATCCCTGTCTCATTTACACGACTTTATCACACGATTTCAGGTAAGTTTACTTTTTCCCGTTTCTTTTGATCTTGATTTTATATTTCTTTTCTTCTGATACTTACCCCTTCCTTGGATTTTTTTCCCACCGAGACGGTGTGAGATAAGTCTGGGGGAGGCTACTTATGTTTTTCTTTTTCTTTTGGTGTTGTTTGAGTCATTTTGGTGTTTTTATTGAGTCAGTTATGGATTTATTTATGCTTTATGATGATTTCAGACTATTGTCTTTGCGTATTGCACTTTATTTATATGTTCATTAACCATTTCATTTGGACTTCAAGCATAAACAAACCAGAATAATTANTGACCAAACTCCCCACCACAAATCTATGGAACTCAGACTTTTGTCTGAAATGTTTTTAACTCTATCTTATTTGGCTTACTAATGAACTTTAAATGCTTTGATCAAGGAACTTAAAATCAGGAATCCAACCCCATCATTCACGATTACATCCCCATTTCTTTTTCTACCATCCTTTTCGGTAATCCTGAGTGACCAGACTCATCTTTAGTCTGGCACCACACCCTTACCTTATCTCCTTGATTCTCCAAGCATTTCTTTTTCATCTTATGTGCACACATGTGTAAAAACAATGGAGAGAATAGGGTAGACATGATCCTTCTAATTGCTTAGGTAGGATTGAACAATTTAGGTGCTTTAGACACGGTCCTGAGTGTCTTATTTCTCGGTGTTGAATGTATACAATGGATTCTAGAGGAAAGATACGAATTAAGAACAAGTAAAGTGGACCATTGTGAAGAAGTTTTGTGTAGGTCTTTTATACGTGTATATCTCTCTTTTTCTTAGGAAAAAACTGCCCTCTCCCTTGACGGCTCCTCCCCTCCTATAATTGTAAGTTTGAAGATCTTTGTTACTAGCTCCCGAGATCTCCTCCGCCAAATTCGGAACTTCTTCTTTCTTTCTTCACTTAGTCTTGAGCTTCTTCCTTGCTTGTGAGCGTTAATGTTCATATAAACAACATCGTTTACATCTTCCTAAATGGGCTTTAATATCGAAGCCGAATATTTGCCCAACAGTTTCCCCCAGCATTTGGACTGAGGCCCACAAAGCCCAAATGCGAGACTTTGCTATCTAGATTCAACTCCCCTCTTTTGAATTATTTGAAATCAATGGACGGGATCAATGGGGATTATATGGACAACTGAGATAACAGGGTAATCGAAAGGTCTACCCTCGTCTTCTGCGTTAATTGATGTGATATAAAATACTCTATTAACTGCCTTCTACCACTACACCATGCCTCGACTCACGATTTACCAGTTAATCTCTTCCTATCTTCTTTTTTAAACTGTTTCAGATTCCACTAGTTTTGTAGTCTCTTTCAAAACACTTAGGATCACTTAGATTTCCCTAGTTTTGAATCCTTAGTTAAGTTCTTATTTGTTTTTTCGCTAAGAATCCTCCATTGACTTTCCCTTCTTATTACATCATTTGGTACTATGATCAACGATGGGTTAAGGAAGAGATGGTGTTGGAAGCTAAAAACCCCCAAAAGAGTATCGGAAACGCAAACGAACCTGAAACACAACGATTGAAAAAGTCGTTGTTGTCGCAATCAAAACAGAGATGGTGGCCCAGTCCTTAGACATTGGCGTCTCTGGAGGACTTTATTCGGACCCCATCAGTCCTCGACTTTGTCACACCAAGAGATCATAAACCTAATGGCGGAAGTTGGAGCCTCGAAAGACTTAGCTAGAAAATGCGACCCTGGTGACACCCCGGAGAATCCTCTGACCGGATGGTTTTGTGTTCACGAGAATTATATCATTAAGTGTCATCTTAGGTTCCCCCTCCCAGATCTTCTTCTGGATTTGCTGGACCATTATGGTCTTGCTCTCCCTCAACTTTTCCCTTCTGTCATCAGGGTTCTCCTTGGTCTAATCGTTCGGTCCAAGGAGGAAGGAATCAAATTTGGGGTCAGAGATCTACTTGACCTCTACATGATCAAAGAAAGTCCTCCGACTTAAGGCGCTAGTGGGACTTAATACCTACTAGCTCGCCCTGGTCGTATGATTTTCAGATTCACCGCCAATGATGAATTCTAGAGTCAGAGATTTTTCTTTGTTAGGATTGACCCGACCACTGTTCTAGTGGGTCGTGAAATGCACACTTCGTGGGGTCGCATTTCTTGTTAGAAGCCTAAAGTGAGACTCCTTTGGTTCTTTTAAACTCATCGATTGCTAACTCCATGTTTTTTTTGCAAGTTCGACAGAGCCTTCTCAGTCTTAGTTAATCGATTGAAGCCAAATAATGCCGCTTGGTCTGCTTTACCATCCTCTCGGATCGACATAGCTAGGTTTCCGGAAAGATACGGTACTCAGTTTCCTCACCAAGTCTCAGTCAGCCAGTTTGAAGGTAAAATGAATTCATGTACATACTAGGCTCATTACTGACTCTCATGCCATGATTGCTGCTGACTCTTATTCGTTAACTGTATTTTAGTTTCATAAGTAGAAAGCCCCATCGAAATATCAACCGAAGCTAACACCTTCGAGACCATCTCGAAAAAGCCACTCCAACCTTCCTTCAGATCATTGGATGCCCGAACCAGACAGAACAATCCTACTGGAAGCTCCAGTTCTCATGGGAGTGCTGGTGATAAGGTGTCCTATGGCTCATTTATAAACACTATTAGAGAGGTCGTGGATGACGGTACCTCTAAACCTCCCTTGATTGCTATCCTTATCTCAATTGTTGGGGAAACTTCTAAGGCCCAAGGGAAGGAGGTTTCAAGAGATGAGCCAAAAGATGATTAATTTCTGGTCCATGGTGATGAGATGGTTTGTTTCACCGATGATGTTTCTCGCAAGAGTAATCCCACCCTTGTGAGGTCTAGGAGCAACCACGAATCAGATCACCCTTCATCTAATAGAGCTCGCTCAAAGTATGGTGTGAGAGAAACTCCATACCTGTTTCATCGAGAAGTAGCTAAGGTTCCTGGAGCTTCACAATTCTAAACCAGGGTCCGTGCTTGATGACACTGGGGGTTTAGCAACTCTGATGCGTCACATTAAACATGTCAGATGTCCTTTCCCAACTATCAGTAATTTGTCAAACTCTGAATGGTTCCTGGATGTTGCTTATCATTTCGGTCAGGTATTCCTCAGGTGTACTTGCTATGCTTTATCTTAGTTTAGTTATCTTGGATATGACCCATTTATTTGTCTGTTTACAACTTGCCAATGCTTTAAACATGTCATTCTTAGGCTATGAGAACCAGTTTCAAGGTTTTTTTTTGATATGAAAGAGCTCCAAGATGTGAAGGACGCATTCCAAGAAACCAAAAAGCAACTCAATTAATCTACATCTCGAGCCCAAGGGCTTTAGGCTCAAGTGGAGGAGCTAGAAGTCCCAGGTGAGGGCTCTGTCTGGGAGAAACGATGACCTAAAATTTAACGTTCAGGTGAAAGGCAACATGATTTCTGCCTTAGAAAGCTCCAATAAGATAGCAAAACCCCAAGTCTTGGACCTGAAGAATGTTAATAAGGAGATTACTGAGAACAAAGCATTTGAAGTAGGCTTGGCTGTGAGGTGTGTAAAGAAATAGATAATGGGGGATTATGAGAAGGTTCTCATGGTTGTGAAGGAGAAATTCAAAAAGAAGAAGGAGACAGGCCAAGCCAGATCTGGTGAGCATGAGTCCAACTTAGGTTTGGTGGATGTTGGGGAAGCCCTAGAACATATGTCCAAGGAAGCTCAGGGTCAGAAAGTTGGAAACCTAGAGGCGGACCCCCTTCCCTCTCTCTTAATCTCAAATATCTTAATTTTTTACGATGTTAGACTTGTTATTATCTTTTGGTATTCGGTGCCTGAGAAGACCTTTAAACCTTAACTTTTCGGATTGGTAGCATGGGGAGGCTTTTAAACCCCTTTTGGTTTGAGACAATTTAATGTCTCTTTTGGTTTTAATGTTCAGATTTTTAAGCTTTAGGTATCTTTCGGCCTTTATATGTTTTGTGATATTTGGATCCTAACCCCGACTATTAGGAATTATTAATAAATTTCATAAGTGATAAGGAATTCTTGAGGACTTTTTCGAAACCTATAAGTATGATATCCCGCTGGCTGAACCTTGCTATGTTTAGATCTCAGATTCCTGGACTGGATTTTGTTTCGACTCTAGGTCCCTTGACCATGGGATTCTTATAGACTTACAGGTGTTAGATTCCAAATAAGGAGTCAGACTTTAAAGGTGTTTCGAGATCCCCAGGAAGACCACGACACTTGGCGAAGTGGTCTAGCTTCCGTGAATCTGGAACTTTCGGTAGGATTCAGTCATGCCTTCGAATTTCCAGGTTCTGTCGTCCCCTCGCGAATGCCAGGTTTCCGTATCCTTTTGATAAAGAATTAGATTTCTGGGAACCTAGGACAGATGAGGGGCTCTCAGGTTCCTTTGATTGTTCAAGTTTCTGGGAATCAAAGATGAATGATAGGAGTCTTAGGATCTTTGATGAAATATCAGGTTCCTGGGAACCTAAGATGAATGTAAGGATTTATAGACCTTTAGTGAGATACCAATTTTCCTAGAACCTGAAATAGTTAGTAGGATTTTAAATTCCTTAGTTGTTCAGGCTCATGGGAAGCTGGAAGAGATAATAGGATTTTAAGACCTTTAATTGTTCAGGTTTCTAGGAACCTAAAATAGATAATAGAATTTTAAGACCTTTAGTTGTTCAGGCTTTTGGAAACATAAAACAGATGATAGGATTGTAAAACCTTTGTTCATTCAGGTTTCCAGGAATCTTAAATAGATGATAGGGTTTTAAGATTTTTTTTAATTATGAGGTTTCTAGTAACTTAAAACTCATAGTAGGATTTTAAGACCTTTTGGTTACGAGGTTTCTGGGAACCTGAAATCGATGATTGGATTTTAAGACCTTTGATTGCATGTCTGGTTTCAGGGAACGTGAAAGTCTTTCAAGACCTGAGATTGAATGCTGGATTTCTGGAAAACCTAACATAGATGATAAGATGTCTTAGAGAAGGAAAATTAACTATTTTATTTTTGCAGTGTAACCAAATTTCAAAGTTAATAGAGTTATATGAGACCGAATCGAGGTTTCTCCGAGAGCGTTTAGGCCTTCTTGTTTTAAGTTATTTAGGTAGTGAGAACTCCGACCTCTGGTTGGCTATCAAGGCGTATGTGTCTCTTGGAAGATATATAATGGGTTCTGGAAGGTGGGTGTTGTGCTCGTTGCGTGAGCTGCCTACGTACCCTGTCGATGGATCAAGCCTAAAATAGTTTGGTTTTTGAGGAGTACTTAGTGATAATGTTTCTTCAGGTTCATAGCGTTCCATGACCTTACTTCTGGTACTATGGTTCGTACTTTTACAAGATTGTAGACACTAGGGCGTTCTATGTGGGTGATCCGATAAGGTCCTTCCTGTTGGGCCTAGGTTTCGATCTGTATGCTAAAGGCCCATTATAAGCAAGATCAATAAACTAAAGGGGGCTAAAGGAGTTTGGCCGATGATGTATCAGAATTTTAGTGGTTTTTACTACGGTTTTTACACGAGATTTATGGTTTTTAGTATTTATTCAGAACGTTTTGGCGCGGATTTGTGTTCTTTGTTGTTTTTAGATGAATCGAGCTTAAATGTGCGAAAAGAATGCATTTGGATGGATTTCAAGCATCAAAGGAAGTGTTCGCGAAAAGCTGGAAAATACCCAAAAATTTGGACAAGGATCGACCAATCCATGTCTATGGATTGATCAATCCCTGTCACGAATTGCGGACCGATGATACGAAGAACCAGACCGAACTTAGTTCGAACTGGATTACTATCAAAATACCTAAACTTGTGTTTCCTGTTTCATTATGCACTTTGAGAGACTTTTAGAGAGTAGAGATTGATTTTGTAATCTAGGGAGAAGAAACCTCTTTGTTCTTCAATTCGAGAAGTTACCGAACCCTTTTTACTCTTGTTTATGCTTAATACAATCATGTCTCTCATGAATTTGATATGTTTTTTTGCAATCTCCATGAGTGACTAGTCTGTTCATTGGGTTTAGGGATTCTCACAAAAGGATTCATGAGTTGTTGATATAGAATCTCATGATTAGGGATTTAATCTAATGGATCTTCATCTTTGATTGATTGTAATGCATGAAACTGAACTGATAACTTAGTTTCTTTTCTTAGGTAATTTAACGCCTGGAAAGTGTTTGTTTAATTGCCTGAAAGAATCTTGGATGAGAAATTTTTCTTAAGCCAATGGAAGTTGATGCTTAAGTGAACTGTGAACATATCAAACCTGTTAGTAATGCATGATTAAAAAATCGAGGGTCAACGAAAGTTAGTCTCGAGATTTTTAATGCATAAGGCGCTGATACTATAGAAGTAGATCAATTCTACATTAGTGTTTGAGTTCAAGACGGTTTATAACTTGTTCCCTAGTCTATAATTTATATAAATAATGAATTTTTTCACTCAGAATACCCGATGCCCAACACATCTTTGATTGATTTAAAACCTCATCGTTGCGTGCCTGCCTTATTTGCTTTCTTATTTTCGACATTTGCATCATCTTTAAAGAAATCTTTTTAGCCTTAGGCCACTGTGTGATCTGATATATCTTCGTGCTACCTTTGGATCTGTGGATTCGATCCTGAACCACTACAACGTACTTCTGTGCGCTTGCAATGTTATCTCGGGCGAAAACATGAGCTATCAAGTTTTTTGGTGTCGTTGCCGGGGACCAATAGGGAGTCTTATAACTTAGGATCATTGTGTGCCTAAGGTATTTTTCTTTATTTTGTTTAATTTTTTTCTTTTTCTTCTTTGTTTTTGTTATTTTAGGTGCATGAACATGCCTCATACGAGAAGCCAAGGGATCAAAAATCTTGTTGAATTCGAACCTAAACCTTCGCGTCTAGAGAGACAGAAGAAGAAAGGGAAGTTGCTGGAGGTTATTGAAGAATTTGAGTTTGCTCAAATCATGGGTGATAATTTGGGAGATCCCATTCAAGTTCATCATAATCCTTTCTTTCCTGGAGCTCTTCTAGGAGCTAACCCACCTGCAGGAGATGTTGTTAATGCTAGCTGGTCCTCAGCAAACTTACCAGCAGAATGTTGCAGCTGAGGGGCAACAAGGTACAAATCAACCTCGACAGAGGATGACTCTGGCGCAATATGACACTCCGGAGGCCTTCTATGCGAATCATGTGGGGATTCGTCCGCCTCCCATTGAGAGAAGGGACTTTGAGATCAAGACAGGTCTCATTAATTTGGTGCGGCAGAATCAGTTTCATGAGTTGCCATCACAGAACCCAATGCACCATCTGGATAAGTTTGAACCCATCTGCAATACTATCCAGTACAACAGAGTGCCTGTTGAAGCTCTGAAACGTAGGTTGTTCAATTTCTCTCTAAACGACAAAGCTACAAGATGGTACAATAGCTTAGAGCCTGATTCTTTGAGGACATGGGACGAGATCAAGGCTGCTTTCCTTGGTTATTTCTTCACAAAATCAAGGTCTATGTCTTTGCGGAATAAGATTGCAGGATTTCAACAATTGGGTGTTGAGAGCTTTCATGCAGCTTGGGAAATATTCAGAGAATACATCAATGATTGTCCTCATCATGGGTTTTCAGATTGTAATCTCCTCAACATTTGTACTATGGGGTTGAGGAGAAGTATCAAATTGCTATGGACACCGCTAGAAATGGTGATTTTAGTACCAAGATTGTGGAGGAAGCGTATCAATTGGTGAATAATATGGCTAGTAGTCAAGCCAATTGCAGATCAGACTATGATCGAGGTAGAGGAGTTGTGTGATCATATGCAAAGAGAATTAATGATCTGCAGTCAAAGCTCGATGAGCTAAAGAGGAGAGATCAGTAGGGAGTGAAATTTGTTGGTGAGCAGAACGATACACCTATTCTTCAAGAGCAGAAGATGAGACAGATGTATCAGGAATTCATGTCTGAGGAGCTGAATGGTGAACAAGCAGATGTGAATTACATCGGAAGTCAAGGAAGCTTTGGTAATAGAGGTTTCAACCAACATAATCAGTTTCAGAATAAGCCATACGATCAAAATCAGAGTGTCTTCAACTCTAGATTTCAGAATAAGAACTGGAACAATGGCTATCAACAGAAGCAGTTTGGTTCACAAGGATTCAAGAACAACTATCACTCGGGGTATCAGAATCAGAACCAAGGACAGTCTTCTGCATCTTCTCAAGATAGTGATCTGAAACAAATGCTCCACCAAGTGCTGGAAAATCAGACTAAGTCTGCTGCAGAGATCAATCAGAAAGTTGATAGCATGTACAATGTGGGAACCGAAATTCTCACTGTCAATGATATGTGGTTCACGGATTCTGTAGCAAAAGATCAACAGATCAAGATAGCGAATTAGCGAATTAGTTAGTAAGAAATACGAAATTTATCTGCGAGATAAGATCAAACAAGACAGCGTGAGTAAAACGTATAAACGAGCAATATGCGAGATTTATGTAAGCGATATTCGAATTACGAAACGAGACAAGTTAACAATGAAAATAGATTAGTACGAAACAGATTGCAAAGCGATATGGATTAACGGTGAACAAGTAACAAGATTCGTAAGACAAAGCGAGTATGAGAACGGATCTAAAGTATGCGAAAAGCGTAAAGGAAGAACTAATCGACCGACACAGTTAACAAAGAAGTTAAGGGATCTTATTCGAGTTTTGTGATCGGAGCGTGCGCAACCGGTGTTAAGCCGTGGCCGCGGGATCTGTTGGTGACGATTACCTAGAACTACGACGCAGACTCGTAACCTAGTTGAGACGCAACTCGCTAACAAAAAACGAAACAAGAACCCTAGTTTTTCTAAGTGTTTTGTGGTGACGAAAAGCTCTGTGAATGAATGAATCTCCCTCTCTTCTTTGACTTCGCATCCTTTATATAGATCCTCCTGGGCTGCCTCGATTTCCTTTTCCGTCCTGATTCGTGCATATCTTCTCGCGGGAATATTCTTTTTTCCCTGATTCTCCCAAATCTTTTCAAGATCCTTCCTTATCTTCCCAAACTTGACATTTTCGAAAGAAACCCTAATGAACCGACATTGCAAATGGGCCGGTTCTCGCCCAAAAATCGTAAATGGAATGTTATCGCGGTTTGGGCCCTTCCGGGCCGTTTCGCGACTAAGAGATCATTACGACTTATCGAGGAAAACCATTTCTTGCAGGAATAAGCGGCAACAACTCCATGGACCGATGCGGTCAATCGTACTGTTTAGACTCTTCCAGTGCTTAAGTTAACCGTCGTCGTTTTATACGATTGACACGAAATCCACGGAAAGCACGAATCCTTGCGATTCTTGTCATGACGGTTTGACGAAAACTCCAATCGAGACGAAATGAGAGATGATCAAGTGACGATTCGAAGGAAATGACGATCGGAAGGGACGTGGTCTAGTCAATGGACTTCGGCTGAACGTTATCCACGCCTCAGCGCTAACTGGCGCCAATTGGCACCAAGGACTGTACTTGGTCCTGGCACCAATTGGCGCCAAGGACTATGCTTGGTCCTGGCACCAATTGGTGCCAAGGAGTGTGCTTGGTCTTGGCGCCAATTGGCGCCAAGGACTGTGCTTGGTCCTGGCGCCAATTGGCGCCAAGGACTGAGCTTGGTCCTGGCGCCTGTTGGCGCCAAGGACTTAGCTTGGTCCTTGCGCCAATTGGCGCCAAGAAGGACCCCCGGTCTCGGTTCCAATTGACGTCTAGATCGGCTTCTAGTTCAGTCGTCAATCGGTTCCAAGACTCATTCGTAGGTTTGGCGTCAATCAGTTTTTAGATATTTCTTCGAAATGATGTGGTTCTCTGATGGTCACAGAGGTTTCGTATCGTTCCGAAGTTTGTATTGCGAGGTCTTCCGAGAGTTATTCGTTAATCGTGGATGTTAACTTTAGCATTTGGGCTCTTTAGTTGTTTGCGGAAGGATAGACTTCGTTGAACGACAGTTAAGTCTAGACGATGACCAATCAAGACGACAGTAAGTCTAGAAGACGCTAAGTCTAGACGGCGGTGAGTCCAGACATTGGTCGTGTTTCCGAGTAAGTCCGATTAGAGATGCGATCTTGGACGTTGATTTCGAGATGACCATTTTTTACACCAAAATACAATGACCTCAATGGGAAGTTTGAGGCTATGAGTGTTCAAATGAAGATGCTGGAAACATAGGTTGCCCAAACTTCTGCAAGGAACAAAACTCCCCCAGGTGTCATTCTAGCCAAATNTTAGAGATGCGATCTTGGACGTTGATTTCGAGATGACCATTTTTTACACCAAAATACAATGACCTCAATGGGAAGTTTGAGGCTATGAGTGTTCAAATGAAGATGCTGGAAACATAGGTTGCCCAAACTTCTGCAAGGAACAAAACTCCCCCAGGTGTCATTCTAGCCAAATCGGAGAAGAATCCGAAGGAGTACTGCAATGCTATCACAGTTCGAAGCGAAAAATGATTGAGAAATCGTCTAGGACAGAGATCGGTCGATCCTGTCCCTGCAATTGATCGATCATTTAAAGCGATTTATCGATCAGAAAAAAGACAAGGATCGATTGATCTCTGTCACTGGATCGATCGATCCCTGTCATGACGGGAAGGTATCATATTTTCGCGTTGAATCGAAGGCACAAGAGGTTGAGGATGAGTATGTACGACACCCGCCTTACATACCCAAGCCTCCGTATCCTTCTAGACCCCATCAAAAGATCAAGGAACGTGAGTATGAAAAGCTAAAGAATCTAGTTGGTGAATTACATGTGCGATTGCCTTTCGTTGAGGCAGTCAAGATGGTACCATCTCTTAAGAGGTACACGATGGAGATTCTATCAGATTGCATGACCTTAGAACAAGGTGTATCGGCTCTTACTGCGGAATGTAGCGCAGTTCTTCAGAAATTTCACACCGGAGAAACGCGAAGATCCATGTCCTTTTGTTTTGCCTTGCAGGATTGGATCACTTACTTTCGAGAGATGTCTGTGTGACTTGGGCTCTGGAGTTAGCTTGATGCCGCTATCTATCTCGCAGAGGCTAAACATGGTGAACTATAAGCCTACAAAGATGTCTTTGATACTTGCAGATAGATCAGTTCGCAGGCAAATAAGTATTCTCGATAACATTCCTGTTGGTGTTGGGAAAGGCTATGTATACAATGATTTCGTAGTCTTGGAACTTGATGAAGAACCCAAGGATCCTATCATCTTGGATAGACCATTCCTAGCTATTGCTAGAGCGATGACTGATGTTCATAATGGTCAGTTTGATCTGCCATTGGGTAAGCTAGATGTGCGTTTCAATCTCGAGAAGTCAACCAAGAAGCCTACCATAGATTGGCAAACATTTTGGGTTGACACATTGACTGAAGTGATTGAGGAGGCTATGGAGGAACCTTACACTGAGGAATCTTTCCAAATTTCCTTATCACGAGTTGACGAAGTGGATGGTCTATTGAGTAAAGACACGTTTGACATTGCTGAAAAGAATGACGTCAAAGAAGTCCTCGATGGAGACGTTCGTTCTACAATAAGAAAACTTAAGACCAAAAAGAAGGTGAAGCAGAAAGAGTACAATACTAAAGAGAGTTCAGAGTTGACTTTGATCCCTCTAGGATGCGATGGAGGTGCTATTGAGTACAACGTGAAGCGTAAAGGAAGATTCAGACCTTTCTCCAAGGTCAGGGCCATCTTTACACCAGAATTTAAAGAGAAAGGAGCAGCTGCTATGAAGAAGGTTATGAGTAGCATCCTTGAGCTGAAGATTTTCGCTGGTGGAGCTTGCTTCGGGGCGAGTTCCAAGGCGCTTCCACACTGATCTGTCGCCACTACAGTCAGGCTCGTGACTTTAAAGAAGCGCTGAGTGGGAGGCAACCCACTAGGTAGTTTTTTTTTTTTTACTTAGTTTGTAGTGTTTTCGGCTTTTGTGCTTTGGTCTTAGGTGCTTTTTACTTTTTCGTGTTTCTAGTCTTTAAATTGCATGAAAAAGATCACCAGACAGACGACCGACGACCAGGGATCGGTCAATCCCTGTCCGTGGATCGATCGATCCCTGTCTTACTTACACGGCTTTATCACACGATTTCAGGTAAGTTTGCTTATTCCCTTGTCTTTTGATCTTGATTTTATTTTTTATTTTTATTCGCTACTTACCCCTTCCTTGGATTTGTTTCACACCGAGACAGTGTGAGATAAGTATGGGTTAGGTTACTTATGTTTTTCTTTTTCTTTTGTTTATGATGTATGATGATTTTACACTATTATCTCTACGCATTGCACTTTATTTATATGTTCATTTACCATTTCATTTGGACTTTTAGCGTAAGCAATCAAGAATAACTCATGACCAAACTCCCACTAGAAATCTCTGGAACTCAGACTTTTGTCTGAAATGTTTTTAACTC
>OVAN01005543.1:0-23277 GCA_900406275.1 Anastatica hierochuntica | reverse complement strand
TACCATGCACTCGAACCAGCAAGCTCTTTTTGTACATCAAAGTTGCTAACTCAATATGTGAATGGATGAACCAAACAACTATCAATAATCATTTCCTAGTATGTAAAAGACAAATATGTATTGTCACAATACCAGTAGTTTTGCTTCCTTAGTGTGTGCATGAGCATTAAATATAAGGCCTACACAAGTTAAAAATAGCTCACCTTCCCGAGAAACATCGTAGACAGTATGACAGAGAAGAAAGGCTCCATTTCTTTTACAGTATGTGCAAATCATATTGAAACTTCCCTGATGCTCATGTTAGTAAATAGATTACTACGTGCGTGCACAACTGCAAGTGGAAAAATGGCTGCTACATGTCAAAGTAAATATATCAGAGTGAATGAGACATCTCCAGAGCAAGAATCTTCTAACTGATTTAACTGTTTCCATGAATAAAAACAAAAACACACCTGAACACCACCGATCTACGAACCTATATTATTCTAAGAATCTATCATCATCGAGATCTTTCATAATCTCTTGTAAAGCGTTATTGTCTCCGTCGTTTTTAACTGAAGCGACATAATCAAAATCAATGAAAAAAAAAATAACAAAAAAAAACTCAGACCCATCCGCAGAGAAATAGAGACTCTCAGTATAGTAGGGAGTCGTCACATCGTTAAACCTCTCACCGGAGCTCCGCCACACGAAGAATACATGACTGCTTGAGCCAAGAAATTTCACCATCCTCAATCGCCATCGTTTTTTCTTTTTTCGTCGTCTCCGCCGGTGGCGTCAACGAAATCTTGGAACCAAAAGTTGAGAAGCTGAATATGATCATTAAAATCAAACACAGTAGGAAAAAATCAGACCCGATCATATACTGATCTCTCGAGATTTGATAAACTTACCTTTGATTTTAGTTGTGGATCGAATTGACCCAATAGAGCTCCTAACATGCTCAATGGCTATGGAGTATAGACGATGAGTTTTGAAGGATTTAAGGATGGGAGAGGGGGAGAAAAATTGTCACCATTACGAAGAAATATAGGGGAAAGAAATCGATTTAGTATTCTTATGTCTTTCCTATTTTATAGTTGCTTTTATGGTCAATCTTCATTGATGTTGGATGCAGTGGCGATTTCGATTTGTAACGGAGCAAGGCAAGATGCGAAAACGAAGGGAAAGCAAAGGAGAGCGTTGGAGTTTTGCTATGGCCTCATTTCTTTTGGACTTCAATTTATGATAGCCTATATAAGAATAATCTACGACCGAAAATAATTGATTTAAGTTTTGGAGAAGTTTAAATGCTGATGTGGCAGGTAGGGGGATCAACACAAAATGCTGATGTGGACATCATGAAAGGACTCATGCTGATGCGGGTGTCTAGGGGAGCCCCGCGCTACGCGCGGGTTTGGGTTTTTGTTTTTTTCCTGACATCATTGGTTTGAGCTGCGGTTTGATGTTGTTTGTTTTTCTTCATCATGTTATTTACCCCCGTTTTTTAATTGAGAGTGTAATGTGTAATCGTTAAGTATTTTGACTATGAATGCAGCAGCACATTTGAATGTTTAAAATTTTTGAAGACTTAAAAGGTACTGCGGTCGTTTAGGTAACCACTTGGTTTCGCAATGTTAAATAACATAGTTGTTAAAGTTTCCAGATGCTTGGCGGTGCACAGGCTTTTTTGGGGGGAGTTCCGTTTGTTTTGTCATGTAGTAAGGATGTCGTCGTTGTCATTGTAGGTTGTCATCTTAGGATTTTTTTGTTTAACTATAGAAGTATTAGCGATTGAGGAATCGAGTTGACTATATGTGGAGGAAGAAGATGTGAAATTGATCCGTAGAATAATTTGATGAACGTGTGTAAATTGTACCATTGGTTTGCGACACCGTTCTCAGTATGGGAAAATTTCTAATTCCGAGCTAGTAGTTAGGCAAAAGAATAACACTCACAGTTTGGCCTTTGGATTCATTCATTTTAGAAGAATAACAGACCTTACTATATGATCGATAGTGGAAATAAGACCCCAAAAAATGTTTTATTACTCAAAAGACATTATTAAACGTGAGAGGAATAGACAGGAACCAACGGACCAAGTAGTTAAGTTTTCACCCAAAGTTTGTTCTTAAGTTTTCACTTGGATTTTTTTTTTAACTTCTTTGTATACGACTCACCTTGGTTTTTTTAACTTCCCCTGTGTTTTTCTCACTATGATTCCGGCTGAGGGTTTGTCTCTGAATAGTTTGTAGTTTCATTTATTTATTGAATGGATAGTGTTCTAAATTGTTCTACTGTATACAAAAGTGTCAAGTGAAAGACTACTAATAGTAGATTGTTTAGGAGTTCATATTTCGAATGTTGAACTCTGTTTCTTTTCTTGTAATGTACGGTATTAATTAATCACATGAACTATAGTCGTATGTGTATGTTTGGTCTTTTTTTTTGGCCTTTTTTTATGAAACTATGAATTGTTTTAAACTATCTTCCTTGGTGTTGAACATGTTTTTTTTTTAACGCAGGAGAAATAGACTCATCTACGAAAGAGTAAAACAAACGGAGTGTTTGAAAACAAAAGCAAAGGAAAAAAAAAGGTACAAAAGAGCAAAGCAAACTCTGTTTGGAAAACAAAAGCTGAGGGAAGATAATAGTCTGTGTTATCAGACACCTTGAAACGGTCACGCGATGGCTTTAGCATAAACCGACGGATTACGTAGATTTTTCCGACGGAAATCATTTGGAGGAACCTAGGAAGGCGGCTAGCAGGGATGAAAGCCTGGACAGCAGTAGACTGGCAATACAACGTGTAAGCAATGTTAGCCTCTTGAAAATTAACAATGAGGTGTGAGATCAGAAAGAGGATCGAGGGCGTACCTGCTAAGATAAGTTTTTTGGCATTTCAGAAATTCACCCATATATATAGCACTACACTTACAATTATTGATATGAATATGATATATAAATTTTGTATAATTAATGTTTACCAAATCTAAAACTAAAACATCTTTAAAATCATTTAGAATTATATAGATAATATTTTTGGGTGCAGCTTGGTTATGGCCAAAATGTAGGTAAACCTCTTTTTTTGTTCACCAGTGTAGATAAACCTCTTCTTTTCTTTTTAATGTCTTGAACCATGGATGTAGAAGTTTATCTTGTAGTCCTCGCAGACTTGCATTTAAATCTGAGATATAAATGTTATTGTTTTAATACAATGTAAGATATGTTATTATAATACACTTTAATATGTAAATTGAAAATCTGTTTACTAATTTCACCTTCAACTGAAAAAAGTTGGATGTGCCTTTCTCTGCATATGTTTTATTTAACTCACTTAGAAGAAAATCTCACTTTGAAACCTTCTACATGGCATCAGCCTCATGCCTAAGAAAAGGCTTAGCATTTACCACAGTTCAACTATAGGTATGAACGATCCTCAAACGTAGTAAGATTATGAAGTAACTGTACTCAAAACAACAATATACTATGCTACATGAGGATATAAGTATCAGCTAATTGTTTAGTAGTGAAGGTCAATGATCTAAATAAAAAATCATATATACTTTAGCCAACCATATAAGAAAGTTGTAAGTGCATATTTTAAAGAGAGCATGATCTTAAATAATTTTGCAGATACTTTACTGACAAAAACTTGTTTTCAAATAGCTTACATCTCTTGTCATAAATGTCGACAAAACATTTTAAAGTTGATCATGGAGAGAGATATGTTTACTTATATAACGCCCAACTTTCATTCTGGTTATGCACTTTTGGTAAACTCTCACACATCCCTAAACCCTCTATAGCTTGTCTATTACGTTCACAAAATGAAGGAGGATCGATACAATGCCTTACACACACAAAATCATTAGTTTTATTCACTGTTTTTTAGTTAAGAATCACATAAATGAACTAACAAATATCAAAGGGAATGTAAGTTCATATAGCTTTAACGTAGCCACTTATCCCATTCATGCCTTCAAGCTACATCATCGAAACTTACCAATATAAGCTGCATTCATGCCACTTATTTCATTCTCTGTTTTTACACATAAGGTAAAAATACTATATGTGAGGCTTACTTGGAACTTGATGACAAATTTGACAAATACTATCTGTGAGCTCATTTCCTTTGATCTAATACCTGGATGTGTTGCACATTCATTGTCAGGTTTCACGATCATGGGTTCACAATGCACACATCCTCTAAATGCCAGCGACGAACCTGATTCAAATAAACACACAAAAACGGTTGTACCTTCAGCTTTCAATTTCGATTAATCAGAGAGATTATGGATTTGAACGTACTGTAATAGCAAAGCTACGTGATCCACAATGATCCCGAAAACGAGATCCCGAAGCTTGCCACCAAACACAATAGCGTTAAAGCCAACGAACTTGGTGAATGGTTTTATTTAAGCTGTTCATGAATCACATTAAAGAACTGCACCAGGGAAAACAAAGCCCACATCATAAATTGATTCTCTTCTTCCCAATAAATTTATTATTTGCAACAGAGAAAACTAAGTGTGTGTGTTTGTCCAGCTGCAGAGACCGAGCTATGAGCTGAAGTTAGAGAAAAAAAGATGTTATAAGATGCTCTAAACTTAGATGAGAGGAATAAAAATCCATTCTACCAATCTAAATGATAGAACCTGAATGTTGGGTAAAATGACTTTCATTTCATGTGGAGAAAAATTACGGAAGTTTGAACCTTCTACGACTTATACTTCCTGCAATAAGTATTCCACACCAATCTCATGAAGAGTACCAATGAGAAAACCAATCTCAGCACTGCAAAGCCTAAACCAATATTACCTATGATTGTAGCGACTCCGTTTAGCTTCACTCCGTTTATTTTGACATTAAGGATTAGAAAGTTTACCTAACGAACAAAAGAGATTGACTAACGTATGGATTTCAGGTGGTTTGCTCTTGGTAATTTTGTAGCTATTGTGCTTCTTCAGCTATGTCTGAACAATCGGCGGTGGTGATGTACTTGATTGAGGGACGGTGGGAGGAGTTGGTGGAGAAAGCCGGTTAAGATTTTTCTTTTGGCGATCAAGAGCCATGCGTGGAGAATTGCCGCCGGTTGGGACCCTTGGTGAAGGTGATGGTCATTCCATCATAACTTTGTCATTCTCCTCTTCCTTTAGCGTGGATTTAAACGGAGGCTGTGGTGGTCCAATCTTCGAGAGGAAGGTGAAGACGATGTTCAAGTGAAAGCTAATCAATTAGATAGAGGATATTTATTTAGATTTGAGGGGAAGATGATATTAAAAACGGAATATGGAAGATCTGAAGGTAGGAAACTTGAGAGGGAGAAACTGAATGGATGGGGTGATGATGTAAAGAGGGTGGACGTGGAAGCCTTTAGGTTTTAGTGTATTTGGCTGATGTGGCAGATTTTGGGAGCATCATTTTTTGCTGATGTGGATAGCTTAAAGAGGTATAATTAACTCCTTTTATATAGTTAGATACTCCGTTTCAATTTTTTTATTTAATTTTAGTTTGCAATATATAAGCTTCTTATTTCGTATGAATAATAATAATATTATTATTATTATAAGAATATTTTTTGTATAACATATGGCAATCTTATACTATTTAATAAACATATGTCTGTTTTTAAAATTTTAAAATATGTCTAATGTGAAAAAAATCAACTTCTTTTTGTATACTTACACTTTTCATTTATTATGTTAAAAATGCTACAAACGCAATTATAAGGGTTGTTGGATTTTAAGTTAACAAAAGAGAAAATATATAACAAAATATTAACAAAAAAAAGTAAATGGCTTCTCTATTCGCATTAGGGGCTAAGTGGAGAGTCTGGTGGCAAAAATTTTATACTTCTTGAATTAATAGAATGTTTGGATCATATATTTTAATCTTTTTTCTATTGATATTTGTGGAATTCACAATTTTTTCTTCCTCTTAAAAATTATATTGAAAATTTGATCCAGGTTTTCATATCAAGCCAACAAAGTTTATGCTTTTCCTGAGCCTAAAACGGACAGATGTAATAGAGAACTTCCGGAACCATTTAAACCGAAGAAAAATGAAACGAAACCTAGTAGACGAACAAAACAATATCTTAATAGATAAAATCATCTAGGAAGGAAGCTAAATCGATTGGAGGAGAAATGGATATGAACATCACAAATCAATATTATTGGAGATAAAGAACGAATAAAACTCATTATATTGGCCCTACATCTAATAGAGTCACGAGTTTCACCGACCACAAACAATTTAGGTCGAATAAGATAGTACATGTTTAAGCATTCTAAGCCACCACCTTACCAAAACACACCTTACTCTGGACCACCATCTTCAAAAATGATTAAAAATAGATCTAAGGATATACAAAACCAGATTTACCTTCGAACAATAATGCAATAAACTTCACATGGAGTTATTCTATTCACCTTCCTTTTCTTTGTCTTCTCTATTCTCCATATCTTTTTTGTTTGTTAAATTTTATTCTATTCACAATAGTTACGATTTTGAAAAATGATTTTTATAGTATGCTTCTTGATGTACATGTTTCCAATTGCACTTAAATATATGAACAGAATCAATTCGATTATTAGATAATCAAATTCAACATCGTCAATTTTTAATATGCACAACGTCACACATGGAACTTATTAGTTACTATCTTGGGTGTATCTCTATATCATTATGTAAGGAGTACATTTGAAATATAATTTTAAATTTGTAAGGCGAAAAGAACGAAATTTTTTTTTTAATTTGTAAGAAATTATAATAGGTGCCATTACAAAAAATAATAAATAGATCAAATAAAAAAAGGCAATTACGGAAATAAAAAGAAGATTCACGTGTATAGAAAATGCATCGAGATCCATTTAAGAATGATTAATTTACAGAAATACACTTAAAAGGAAAAGAAATTTTACATTTACACATGTCTTTTAATGGTTCTCAAATATACATCTCAAATATTAGGGTTTAGGGTTTAAGGTTTAGTGATTAGGGTTTAGGGTTTAGCTATTAGGGTTTAAAGTTTAGGAATTATGATTTAGGGTTTAGGGTTTAACGTTTAGGGTTTCTTTTAGTCTAAGGGTATAATGGTATTTTTCATTAAAAAGGGAGATGTAAAAATAAAAATTTTTCAAGCAGGGATATTTTTGAAAAACAGACAATACAAAGGTGTATTTTTGTAAGTCTCCCTTTAAAAATAACAAACCAAATCTTGCAAATTTTTTTTATATTTATGGACTTTATTTCTTTAGAATATTTTTAAAATAAAATAGAAGTTTATTACATATTCAAATGGATTCAATTAAATCAGCCTCAACACACAAAAAACAGATTAGCTCAAATATCTTTTAAAAGCCATTAATTAACAAATTTACCCATACGGTCATACCTTTTATTATTTAATTTTGATTAATTTACAGAAATACACTTAAAAGGAAAAGAAATTTTACATTTACACCTGTCTTTTAATGGTTCTCAAATATACACCTCAAATATTAGGGTTTAGGGTTTAAGGTTTACTGATTAGGGTTTAGGGTTTAGCTATTAGGGTTTAAAGTTTAGGGTTTAACGTTTAGGGTTTCTTTTAGTCTAGGGATATAATGGTTTTTTTCATTAAAAAGGGAGGTGTAAAAATAAAAAAATTTCAAACAGGGGTATTTTTGAAAAACAGACAATACAAAGGTGTATTTTTGTAAGTCTCCCTTTAATTTTCTAACACATTCATCCCCAAATTTTTTTTTTTCAAATAGGAAACCCAAAAATGTATTTACACCCCTTTTTTTTGAAACCTCAAACTTAATTACTGGTTTTTTTTGTCTAATTCACAAATTCACTCGAAAAATGAAACTTAGATAAATCAATATTAATAATGAGATAATTTTTCTACTATTACATATTTATATATATAATCATTTTTTATAAATAATTTTTTTAAAAACTCATAAACCTATAATTAACAAAAAGTACAATTATATATATATATATATGCATTTATTATGCTACAAAAATCACATAAAACATATTGAAATTTACAAAATTATAAAAATGTTATTATTTAAAAACAATTATAGTACCCCACAATAATGTGGGTTAAATCCTATAGTATGATCACTATTTACCTATCAAAAAATTCACTAACCATAATTATCGCATGAGTTCTTAATCCACTTTTAAAAAAATATATATTAAAAAGTTAGAAAAGTGGAAGAAACTGTTCTTCTATCTCCTATTTAAGAGCCAATTCTTCTTCATTTTTATGTTTTCATTTGTTAAAGAAAAATAAAAAATAAATAATAATTATAATACTTAAAAATAAATAATAATTATAATGCTTATAATAATAATAATTTTATTTTTTTAGAACTCGTGGATAGGTTTTTAAAGGATAATCCTGCTCTAAGTTTTTGGCTAACCCCTCTGACAACATCTCAGAAACACTTTCTTATCCGATTTGCTACTAACATTTCTTCTACTGTCTTACATACTAGCTCATCAATTTCCCAAACCTTGCTAGTAGCTTATCAATTTCCCAAACCTTGCTCGAAACATCGGTTCTTTTTTTTTGTTGGAATGTAAAAGTTTATTTCAACAAAAAAACGTATTTACAATGAATGCTTCGTTTATAGAGATGTTTTAAAGATTTGAGCTAGAGTCAAAGTAAACTAGAATAAGAAATTAGAGCCTTGTTTCAAACCAAGACACCATTAGACCATCATAGCGGTGGTGGTCAAGGCCTTGATCGAGAGAAGCTTTTGCTGCATTGAAGTATCGATGGACGAGTATAATCGTCCGGCTGGAGTTGATGGTTGGCCATGGCGTCGACGGTTTCTTTCCGACCAGAGGTGATGAACACAACATTGGAAGGCGGGGCGTAGAAGAAATTGATGGTGAACAACAGTCCGAGAAGGATAGTCATTGGCGGAGAGTAGTCCCGTCGGTGGTGAAATTTGAGCCAAGGATACCCGCGGCGACCACTGACCAAACTTCCGAGGCAAAAGGGCATTGGAAGAACAGATGGGATCAAGTTTCTAAAGGGTAAGAGCAGAACACACAAGAGCCATCAACTCCATTGCTCCATTGAGTCATGCGATCGCCGGTAGACAATCTGTTCTTTGAAACATCGGTCCTTTGAGACTCGATTTCGTCGATTTTTGGCCACCACGCCTGGGGGTTTCACTTCACCTGCTCGGAAAATTCCACAACCAGATTCACAAATGTTATCTTTGTTCTTCTCTCTGTTGTTAAAAGGATGCTCTTCACCATGACCATGATAAGGCAGTCTCTATTCCACAACTAGATTACAATTTTTCTTGCTCAAAAGTAAGTTTTTCTTTTGAACCTGTGAATTATTAAGATTAGCTTCTCAGGAACTTGATGTAGTTTCAGATTTTCTTTCAAGTATTTCTATCAACCAAGTCTCATAGGAAACTCTTTCGAGTCTTTTCCTACTATGTCACCATAGTTTTCTTGCATATAGTTCTCTAAATTTGGTAAGAGAAAAAACAAAAAAAGTAAAGGAAATGAAATTATCTTACATATTCTGCTACATGATTGCATCTCATGGACCGCAAGTTCATCTCTGTGTAGCGCGCGTTTTCAACCAGCTTGTACGTATCTCCATCTCATACATGGAATTTTCCAAGGGCGATGCATTGTCGGATGAAAAAGATCAAACATCTGTTTCCTCTAAACTTAGCTTGGCGCGGTATTGACGACCATTCCTTTGGAAGCTGGTGGTCCTCTCTGATTCTGCTATTTCAGTATCCCCATCTTCTTCTCCATTTGGTCTCCCATCTTCTGCCGCATGTCCAGCTACAATAGGCTTCGTCTCACTAGAGTTACTACTGTCTTCTCCTACGTCCTTGGTCTTCTTCTTCTGGGGAATAAAAGAGACTTTCTTGAATGATTCCGACTCTGAAGTTTCTAATCCCTCAACAGCTTTGGGAATGTCCTTATACTCTTGTGTTGCGGACTTTTCATTCAGTTCGCATGAATGATCAAAGCTATAACGGGTGTATTTAGACGGAGATAACAAGTAATCTGGTACCCGAGCACCACCTCCCCCTTGATGAGATCCGCTATTTAAGGAGACAGAAGGTGAACAATTATCTTCAGGTTTCTTTGACGTCTCTTCAGATACAAAATCAAATCTGACTCGCTTACTTTTCCTTGCTTCTGAATCTGAACTATTCTCCTTCCTTCTGAGTATAGGCTTTGGTGGCACGGCTTTGGATGACTCTTCAGAATGTGGTGGCTCTTTTCTTTTCGCGGGATTATCACTACTAATGTTTTGTGCCTCGATCTCGTCTTCCTTCAGCCTAATTTTTGCAGCAACAAGGTTAGCACGAGGATCCCGAATCCGCCCACAAGCTGATTCGGAAAACGCGTATTTCATGGACAATGTTTCACCGCTATTATCTTCCCCTAGTGCAACTTTATCATACTCATCTTCCTCTGCCTGCAAGACGTATACGAAAGTTTCAACGGATTCTCAATGAAAGACAATGCCCTTGTTACAACAAAAATTCAAAACTCAAATCGAATGTTTCGGATTCAAAATTGTTAAGTCACTAGCTCATACATTTAACACAAATATGTTTCTATAGTAAAATTCAAAGCTCCTCATCTATTTTTCAAACTCAGATATGTGAAAGCTAATAGATCCAAGACCACATTCAATGTTCTCTAACTAACTAATTCGATTACAAGCCTAAGAACTTCGATGGAAAATTTTGAATCACCTCATCATCGAGAGTGGGATCAAGGCCCATGGAAGCTCTGATACTCCAATCACCATCTTCGCCGGAATCGAGATCTTTGAGATCATCCTCAAACGGCTTCCGAGCAGAGGTTGAGATCCGCTGCTGTCTCAACAGATCGTCGAAAGATGAAGCACAAGGTATCTCGTCTCTATCGTACGAATCTCGCTTCCACTCACGCTTCTCAACGTCTGCGTCAGAGAGAGTCCACACCAACTCCGATTGCTGCCGAGACGCCGCAGCGGAGGAAGAAGACGACGAACGAGAGAAAGCGAGAGATCCGAAGATCTTAGCGACGCGAGATTGGAAATCTTCATCGGCCGATCCAGACGACGGCGACGACGACGCCATCGGAAGCAAAACACAAATCGAGAGGGCAAAAAGATCGGCGGGTAATTGAAAGATAAGTACACCGTAACACCGCCTTATGATTATATATATCAATTAAAATTAACTTAAAACTTTTATTGGGCTTTTTCTAAATTAGGCCTGTAATAGTGGAGCTTACTAATTTTGGGCCAATTATCATATCATTATTAGTTATTACCATTATAATTCTTCTTTTGTGGGTATGTAATATAATTAAGAAGTAAGAAAAATAAATTTTAAAAAAGCTTTCATTGTAAATCTTATTACAAATTTACCTTCTATGTGTTGAAACTGCAAATCCACTCATCTGGTAAAATTTAACCCACAGTATAACCCTCTTCTTTTTTAATTTAATGATTAATAAATCTAATATTAAAATCTAGTAGCAATTAAACTCAATTTCAAATAGAAGTTTCGTATCCAATCGACAATTACAAAAAATTTAAAAAATTTAATAACGAACAAAAATGTAATTTTAAATTTTAAATTAAACTTGGTGGGTTAGTCAACGGTTTTTTGCACATGGAGGATAAAATTGTAATAAAAGTTACAACATAAGGTTTTTGCATAAAACTCTTTTTACAAACTAAATTTTCTATAATTTTATACCAAAAGCAGATTATGAAAATTATTTTAACATATCTTTTACAAAAAATTGAAACTGAGATGGATGAGTTTACATCTTTTTCGAGACTTTTTATCATTATCCACCACCGCTTGGTTGGTTAAATTTTATCTTTTTAAAACAAAAAAAAATTCGAGATGAGCGGGTGGATCGATGGTTGCACCAACTCTGATATAAGAAACCTAATACATTTATGAACACTAAAACCTAATACATTTTATGAAAAGCTATGGTTTAAATAGGGAAACAAGATTTTTAATACAAAAGCACCAAGCACTATAGTTTTTTTCTTTAACCAAAAAAAGTATAAGATTCTTTTGTAAGGGTTAAAAAATAAAAAGAGATCAAGAGGAGATGGAATCAATGATTCTCACACAAACAAAGGGAACAAATCACTTTTGTTGTAATAACCTAATCTATCTCACAAAAAAAGTACACACCAATCCAACGGTCTAGATCTCACTTAAAGAGTGTCTAAATCAACGGATGAGATCTCCTTATAGTACACGATACTCGATGTCTTTTTGCTTTCGGCCACTCAAGAAAGCCCTTTTTATCCGCCTACGTGGCACTGGGTCCCTTCCTCACCACGACCACCTGACAAGCGGGTCCCTCTCCACGGCGGGAAAACCAGTAAAGTGTACAGAGAGAGAGTTTGTGTTTCTGTTTGGTTACTGGAATAATGAACTGAAACGGTTTCGATTTGGTTAGTTTTGTTTTCATTTTTTCACCCAAACAAAGAACAAAACATTCACTAAAGCCGGAAAATGCCTTTAGGTCAAGTGGTTAAAGATCCATCTCTATGATCACTAGAATTCGATTTTACTAAACCGTATTGTCCCGCGTATTAGAGTTATTTGGCTAAGTTTGTGTGTCCAAGTTTGATATTTTAAAATTTTCGATTTTTTTTATAAATTTTTGAAGGAGAAAGATAAACGAATCTCATATAAGTGGGAACAGAATCCATGAGCTCATTGATTCTATTCATCTTCTTTATGAAGATTTCAACTTAAATTCCATTTTCTTCTTCTTCGTGTTTTCTCATTGTTTTTCTCGAGAATATTATATGTGGAGAGAAGAGAGGATGATGCTTCACTGTATCCGATTAAGTCTTTAACTTTTTAGCTTTAAACATCTTTCAACTTTCTGGGTTTTTCTCAGCGATGGAGCAAAGAAGAAGAAGAAGAAGACGAGCAAGAAGATATAGCAACACTATCTCTCTGCTCTTATTCTACTTCTTCTTGTTAGTTTTCAATTCAAGAACAGCCACAAGCTCAAGTTGTCAACGAAGAACTGCGAAGCACTTATCCAAAACTCCTCCTTCATCATCATCTACACCACTCAAGTCTAGAATCACTTCAAAGGTTATTGTTATTAGCATCGTATCAGGGAGTTTAACCGGTTTAGTTTCAGCCTTAGTGTTAGCTTTCTTGGTTCGTTGCATCGTCAAGTACATGAAACAGACGCCAATTCTCAAAGGTCCTGTGGTGTTTTCACCCAAGATTACACCTAAATCTCTTCACACAGCTCTTGGGAATGGTATTCAGTTGCTTGGCTCTGACCCTAATGGTAAATACTATAAGATGGTTCTCGATAACGGTCTAGTGGTTGCGGTTAAGAGACTAGGCTTACTTGAAGTAAATGCCTCGTCGGTTAAGAGAAGGTTGCAGAAGGAACTTGAGCTTCTTGCTGGATTAAGGCATAGGAATCTTATGAGTTTGAGAGCTTATGTTCGCGAATCCCAGGAGATCTCTCTTGTTTATGATTATATGCCGAATGGTAGTCTTGAGGATGTGATGAATAAAGTTAGAGCGAAAGAGGTTGAGCTCGGATGGGAGATTAGGCTTAGAGTTGCTGTTGGAATTGTGAAAGGGCTTCAGTATCTCCATTTTAGTTGCGAGACGCAGATTCTTCATTGTAATTTGAAACCTACAAATGTTATGTTGGATTCTGAGTTTGAACCTCGGCTTGCTGATTGCGGATTGGCTAAGATCATACCTGGTTCACACGCAGCGGTATCTTGCTACTCGGCTCCCGAGTCTTCTCAAAGTAACAGGTGCTTGCTTCTAATCAACGCCGCCACGTCCTTTGAGGTAACTCCTAATGCTTCTCTTTTACTTACCACTGATTGTGAATCCTTGTGACAGATATACAGACAAAAGCGACATATTCAGCTTCGGGATGATATTAGGTGTTCTTTTAACTGGAAGAGACCCCTCCCTTCCTTTCTGCGGAGAAGCTGAGAGCGGAGACAGCTTAGGACAGTGGCTGAAGCATTTGCAGCAATCCGGGGAAGCACGAGAGGCTTTAGATGAGAGTATTCTTGGGGAGGAAGTGGAGGAAGACGAGATGTTGATGGCTTTAAGAATCACCATTATCTGCCTTTCAGATTTTCTGGCAGAGCGGCCTTCAAGTGATGAACTTGTCCACATGCTTACACAACTGCACAGCTTTTAGCCCGGTGTTTCTTCGTATCGAACCTATCTGTAAAACCAATCGAAACATCTGCAGTTACATCAATATATATCAACGATAGCAACGCAGTTCTTTATCTGGTCGAAAAATTGGTTTTCTACACCAAATGAAAGATAGCAACGCGGTTCTCTCTCCAAATCGTAAGACAACAAGCAGTTCTTAATGAACATGCATACTACACAGAAGCACAACACAAAGAAAGACAACACAGGTCAAGCAATGAGCTTGTCGAGTCAGTTTTCTAAATGCATTGTCCTAATAGGCGAACCGTTGCCAAGTCTGGGTTGTATCAATAACTCTGAGAGGTCACCGCTCTCAAAGAAGGATTTGTGAAGAGCCTCCACGCATTCTTCAGCCTCAGCATCGTTTACTATAAGGGAAATGTTTACCTGCGATATTTCAAAACAATAAACAAATTTGCTCGGTCGGTGACAGAAAAAAGAGTTTTGTGGTAAGCAGTTGTACCTTGGATGCTCCTTGTGATATCATCTGGACATTAACACCTTTGGTCCAAAGTACATGAAACGCCTGCGCAAAGTAAAAAAAGATTAGGTAAGAGGCACGGATCTTTCTTTGCGAAACCTTGAAGTAATCTTGGTAGGAGGCAAGATCTAACCCTCTCTAGAATCAGGGAAGAATGTTGAACATTTCCGATTAGAGAGATTATTGCTCTTCCTTTTAGAAGATTCACAACCGCAATTTTCTCCAGCTCTTCAAGTACATGATCAAGCTCCTGTTACAAAGCCAAGACTATGAGAAGCCGTTTATAAAACGCGCATATGTTATATATATGGATTGCAAAATAAATAAAGTGTTGCGGATTCTACAAGAACTTGCCTGTTGAATCAGTTCCCTGCTCCAAAGTTTTGAAGGGTCCAGTGTCAGAGATATACTGACTTCACTTGTGGCAACAACATCTACCGAAATGCCTAGGTCCTCAAATATCGAAAACACCTGGTCAAAAGAGAGGTAATGCAGGCTATGCTGATTATTATGAAGTACATAAATGATTATAGGCTGGAGCGGACCATAGTTCAGACCTTGCACCATTAAAATGAGTTCTAAGGAATAACTTCTTTAAGAACGAGCTAAAAATATATGTTCTTACCTTCGCAAGAAAGCCAACCTGACCAAGCATTCGGGTGCTTGCTATATCCAGCATGGTCACGTTGCGTTTCACAACAATGCTTGTTAAGATTGTCTGTCAAATGAAGACGCATAAGATATGGGTTTCCATAAGGTTCTTACATGAGCTGTATGAAAAAGAACACAGATATAGAGACTATATACCTTGCTCATGTCTCTCGTTTTAGTGATTATAGTTCCAGGAGCTTTAGGGTTATAAGAATTCTTAACTCTAACAGGAATCCCACCCTCTCTTGCAGGTCTCATTGACTGCGGGTGCAATACCTGCAGCAACAATTTTGTTTCTCAACTCAACCACTCGAGCATAGCCATTGCAGAAATTTCCAAGTAATATGAGCTAATAACTTCGCTCGAGTATTATTGCATACAAGTAGAATGGGACCTGTGCACCGAAATAAGCCAGCTCCGCTGCCTCATCGAATGTCAGATACGGTACTGGGGTAGCTCTTTTATAAATAGTAGGGTCACATGTTAGAACACCATCAACATCTTTCCACACCTATTCCGATGAAAAGAAAACATCCAAAGTGAGAGAGATGTATGCAACGTTTTTAATAGAAACACTAAACTTTTGAGGCTATAGGAGAACCTGAATCTCTTGCAAACCCAATGCTTTACCAATCGTGGTTGCCGTCAAATCGCTGCCACCTCTACCCAAGGTAGTAACCGCACCAGTTTTCCAACCCTATTATTGAATCAAATATAAGGTAAAGCGACAGAGATGAACGAAAATCTTGGTTATCAAATTGATAGCAATACCTTCCCAAGGAAACCCGTTACAATGGGAACAGCAGGATCATGCATCCAATCATCATACAATCTTTTGGCAACGGCCGGATAAGTTGCTTCCAAGATATCCCCGTTTGTGAAATCATCCGTTGTAATGAAACCAATATCAAATGCATCGTACTGCAAAGTAATCGTGGATAAATCTACTTAGCTTTGTTTGCGAGCCGGAACATAAGTGAAACATCGTGATAGGATGTCAAGTAGTCGCCAAAATGCATGATTATGTGCAACAAAGATCAAATAAGGCAAGTTCAGCTTGCAAAAGACAAAGTCCACCAATATGTGTTCCTTGATAACCCAATAGTTAACTGACCAATTCAGAGTGTACACACTCAAATCATATTATCTAAATCCAAAACCAAACCCGAACAAATATATGCGTTGAACATTTCTAGCCTATTAACAAAATTAGTCAACCAAATGAAAGGTATATATACTTAAGGAAAATTTAACTAATACTAAAGTATGATGGACTACATACTTGGCGTGCCTTGACACCGATTTTATTAAGATAAGCCGCGAAAATCCTTGTCGACATGCATTCTCCAAAAGAGACCAAGTAATCTCTGGTTCGAAGCGTCAACTCTTTCATCATTGCTATCCCTTTCAAAAGTTGCTCAAGTTCTTCCAAAAAGGCTACAATATGTATCCAAAAACATTAATAAGCCTACTCAAAATCGCGGGAATGAAGCTCTTCAAGGTGTCGAAAAGTCGACAAGTTATACAAGCAAACTAAACCATATGCTTACACAAGATAACAGAGGGATCAATCTCAAGCTCGTTCACTGTCCTGAAACAACACAACAAAAAAAACATTATTCTCTTCATCAAACACAACAACAATAAGGAAAAGATACTCAAAAAGAACCAAAACCTGAGATGCAATTCCTTAATAATGCTCAATTCCTCAATCTCAGATGCATTAGAAACACCACAACTCACAGCCTTCTCTCCTGCCTTCACTACCAACAAAATCACAACAAAGTTCAAAACTTTTTTGAATACTACAAAGTTTAAGAAAACAGAGAGAAACAGAGAGAGAGTTTTCGTTATTACAAGCAAGAGATTGTTTGTAGTTTTCCCCATTGCAGAGAGGACAATGACAGGACTTTCTTCAGGAAATGTCAAAATCAAATCAGCAACTTCCTTCATTCTCTCAGCCGAAGCCACTGAAGATCCACCAAACTTCATCACGCAAGTGAATCTCTTCTCTTCTACTTCCTCTGTTTCCTTTATCGAGACCGTCTTCTTCTCTCCCAATACAGCTCGTACAGTGGTTTTAAACCCTGAACTTGAAACCCTTTTCATGTAAGAGTCGCCATCTCCAATGGGTAACAAGAGTTTCTTCCTCGGGAACTTCGCCGCAGCGAAATCGACACGATTCGGAGAGATCGGTAAAGTCGGCGAGTTTCGTCGGAGGATGTGTGGCGATCTGGTGAAAGGTGCATTGTTATTACACCGAACCCTAGTAGCCGCCATTGAAGAAGGCTTGAGAAAATGTTTATTGGTAGGTTTTAAAATGAGAAGAGGAGAGAAGAAATGTTACGGCTCGTTTCAGTCTTTGATGACAGAGAGAGAGACAACAAAGATGGAACCTTCCTTCTCCATTCTCTGTAGCTAAACGCTGAGTTTTGTAACCAACTAATTGATTTGACTCGTTGGTTATTAATGTATGGCGTTCCGGTATCCGTTCGAATTGGTTATTAATGTATGGCGTTCCGGTATCCGTTTGAGTTGGTTTGGATTCATTCAGGTTCCGAGAGAATAAATTTGAATGAATCATGTTCGGACGTAATCGGGTTCTGGTCGGATTTAATAACACATGTAAAATATGAGTACATACGGCATAAATTTGGAGTCCGGTTTGAATTTTTCTGGTTTTATCAGGTTTCTTTTGTTTTCCTGGTTTTTCAAATATTGGGTTCAGATTCAATTCCAAATTATCGTATTTTCGGATTTTGAATCCTGGTTCGGTATCTGATTTTCTGATTAGGTTCGGGTTCAAGTTTGGGTTCGAATTGCGGATTCAGGTATTTTGCCCGAGGCATGTAATATGATTTGAGCGTTTCTCTTTCATTTGAGCAGAAAAGCTATGAACTTTTTGCTCTGATTTTCGATAGCCACGATGATCGTCTCTTCACAGTCCTCGTATAGCCTTTTCTGAATTCCGAATGAAAAAAACATGAATTTCGATATATTAATGATGTTCGTTTGGCAGACGCAGCTTCCTGCGGCTATATTTTACATAAAAGTTTGTTCGTTTGATTGGCGCAGATACTGCGTCTAGACGCTGCGTCACGCGATGAACGCTGATAAAACCAGCGTCTGCGTCTACCAAACGAACAACAATCAAACGAGATTGACGCAGACGCAACCGCAGCCGCAGGAAGCTGCGTTTGCGAAACGAACAACACTAATATATGTCAAATTGCAGTGGTGTATAATACAAGTGCCTCTTAACAAAACTGGATCTACATTTTTCTTGACTGCATAGTACTCGAACCAACGCAGAAAGAAAGCACGGTGCGATATACATTACTGTTTAAGCCGTGGTAGTACGAACTGTTTATGGCATCCTACGTTACTGGTTGGACCTAGAGGCTTCCCACAATCTACGTTCTATCCGGAGCTTTCTTAGCTCTAATAGCCCTTGCTCAACTGAAAATTTACAACTAACCAATTTAGTCCTTGTTTTATTTGTTACTAGAGGACACCATTGGGTCCTCTTTTCGGCTAAAAAGGAATATCGTCGGTTAGATTTGTACCTTCGATGGCGTCATGCGAAGATGGAGAGTGTACGCTTCTGCTGATCCAGAATCGAAGACGTTCTCTCGCAATGTCCACTTCTATGCCAAGGGATAAGGCTCTTCTCCAGAAATATGTGAGCCAAGCCTGCCAAGAAGTTCCATAGGATTCATAGCATTGAGATTGGACAACGGACAAGACAGAGATTATGAAAATATATTCAATCGATACACAAACACGAAAAGAAAACTGTACGAAAGGGCACGTAAAGCCAAAGCAGGGAACAGATGAAGGAAAACTCCACTAAGAGATAGCGAGAAAGAGGTTGTGGTTTTGTACCTCCTTGAAGAGAACATCTTCTGACTCTTCTGCACTAAGTTCTGCAAAGAGCCACATGCCAATGTAAGAATTATTCTCACGAATTATCTTTGTTGAAGTATCATATGAACATTGACATTCATTTCACTTTATCAAGAGTTTGTCATTGTAACTTTGTTACTTATGCTTTACTCTCGATATTGAATTTCATAACACCGCAAAGTTGACGTATAAAATCAGTAAATAGGAGCTAAATAAACTTACCGAGCGTCTCCATAAACTTAGAACCACGCGGTGATTTTAACTCTGAAAGGAAACAACCAGAAAATAAGATCAATGACAAATCAGAGAAACATAGACATGTAAGATGAGACATTAAAACAATTATACTATATTTGAACAGTCTTAATGGTGAAACTAAAAGCCTGGGAAAAAAAGTCGTATTTTTAGCTAATGCAATGAGCAACATACAATATTGGCGAAAAACTTAGTCAAGAAGAGCTTCTACAGAAGCTCACCGGAATCAGATAGTCGAAAAGTATTGGCCAACCTTAGCTGGGCCAATGTAGTAGTTATTGCAACTTCAACCTTCAAAAAGACGAGCATAGTCCATAAGAAAAATGAAAAGTGCGGTGCTTGAACCTAAACGAGAGAGAATGGGAATAAACCTTTAAAGAAGTTAGCTCCTTTAGACCCATTTCCACAGAGAGCATACTTTCAATATTTCCATCTCCCGTTAGATCATTTATATCTTGAACAAGCTGGCTCCTCTTCTCGTTCCCCTCAGATTCTGGTCAGATGGTTTAACAGCCAATAAATATATTTACAGTGATGAGAAGTGACAGCAAAAATCATATGATGTTATTACATCATATATCTTTTGAAGAGACAGTAACATGACTGAGTGATAGCTTGCCTTTTTCCGAACTTTCTTCCTTAGCTTTCTGCCCAGCTGATAGCACAATTTCAAAAGGAAGAGGTGCTAGGGATGACCAGTATTCGTATTTGGATGTAGCGATATCCGAACATATGCCTGAAATGCAAATGTGCACAAATGTTAGAGAGCGGAGATAAATGCACAAACGTCAGAAAGAAAAGATAGATGATGAAACAAAAGTTATAGGTATGTAACAAGGCAGATATGTCTGGTGTATATCAATCTACTCCTTACCATATCTAGCAGCTAAGCCCCAATACCGAGCTAGCCAGCACCGCTTAAGAACAACTTCCTCCTGAAAAGCACAAAAGGTGTGTTACTTAAATTTGAGAACGCTTATGTGTAGACTGCGCAGAAGCATGAAAAGAAACCATCTCTTTATGGGTCAATATCATTCTATGGGTCATTGTTCGTAGAGCGTTGACTTCAGATTCTGCTTCTTGAAGTTGTGCTACTACAGCTGCAGTCTCTTCTTTTGCATTCTGGATAAAAGAGAAACATGAACATATAAGATTTCTGCATTTTCAATTATCAGCACCTCACAATAAATGTGACACACGGGCGGACAAAATGACTTGCCTCTACTTGAGACCGTAGAGCAGAAGTCTCCTTATCAGTACCTTCTTTATTCAGCCTTGCATTTTTAAGGGCCGCCTATCATAAAGTGAGCGCTAATGAATCTTAAAGCCAGAACAGAAATAGTGAGCAAATCCCGAGGTGTCTCACACTTTGGAATACCTCTCTTTGACGCAAAGAAGCTTCTTTTCTACACCATTGAGACAAAGTACATCGATGTAAGCATTTCAACTCAAACAAGACAAACAAAAACAGGCAACAAAATTGTATCGATATTGACTACCGGCTCAGAAGTTTAGATTCCAAGGATACACCTTCTCCCAAAGAAGTTACCTAAGAGTTTGACACACTGGTGAGGACAGTACTAAATAAACACAAATAAATATGCATATAGGAAAGTCGATCATTCTTCCCCATTACCTGTTTTTCAAGCTCCCTCACCCTGGCTTCTGCTTCTTTGCATCTCTCATCCTCGAGCCTAAGCTGTTCATTAACTCAAACGTATAACTCTTTTGTAGATAGTTGGGAAACCAAACAAGAGAAGAATTTGTATTACCTTTTCAAGAATTCTCTCATTCTCCTCTTGCAGCATATCGAGCTGTGAGGCAAACAAACTATCAGTTTCCAACGAGCAAATTCTCCATAAGAAAAGAAAAGAGAAAAAAGCATACTTCATCACGAAGTGCAGATTCTTCATGCTGATCTTTTGAATCTTTTGCATTAAGATGTCCAATATCAGGTAAAACCCTGCAATGACCACAAAACAATCTCGAGTCACGAACACAAAACATCGACTAGTTCTAATACGAAAGATAATCTCAGAACTCTCTTCACTCACCTCTTTTCATTCTGCTGATTCTTAAGAGTTCCAACTGATGATTGATTGGTAATTTGATTCCTTTGAGAAAGTTTGCTCGGAGGAACAGGCGGTTGCGAAGCTCGAACAGAGACAGCTTGAGAGTTCCGAGATAACTATTCGATCAACAAGATACAAACTTTAAACATTCATAATAGTTTCCCTTACTACTACATTCCCAAATTTTTGATGATCCATGTCTTAATCAACATCCACATTCCAAAATTGGAAACTAGAAACCAATGTTCATAAAATCTCTTGAGGGTTGAAGAAAGAGCAAAATTTGGAAGATGGGTCAATAGATTTATGAAGGAAACAGAGGATTTCTACAGAAAGTTGTCGAATTTACCGAAGGGGAAGAAGATCTAGAGATCTTGAGAGGTGGAAGAAGAGCAGAAGCAACAGGTTTAGGTTTAGAAGGAAGTAAAGTAGTTGTTGAAGAAGCATTTCTCGTGAAGGAGAGAGGAGGAGCGCCGTATCGGAAACCTAAATCATCACCACCGACATCGTCGTCGTCGTCTTCGGCGGTGGTTTGTGAAGCCATGACTTTAGCAAGTCTTTGAGCTGCGGCTTTAGCGGCGACGTTTTGTGCTCGCTTGACGTTTGAGATTCCAGTGACGGAGGAGGATCGAGCATGGTGATGACGCGACGGAGAAGAAGGAGAGACGGTGGCATTGGTCCCTGAATCGCCGGTCCATTGACGGAAGTAGCTGGGGCTTTCGGTGCGTGCCCGCTCCATCGGAATCAACAAATGTTGAAGCAAGAGGAGAGATTCAGAGATAGAGATCTTCTTGGTGATGGTGATGATGATGATGGAGTGAGACAAAGAGACGAAGTTTGGTTGAGCAAAGTCCACTTGGTTAGTACTTAACGAGTAAAAAAGTTAAGTATTTTTTACACAATTGTGAATGATATTGCGAGTTTAAATAAATTTGAATTATTGTTTGGAAAATTTACAAAAATACACATTAAAAATACATCTGCTTGAAAAAATTTTATTTTTACACCTCCCTTTTTAATGAAAAAGACCATTATACCCCTAGACTAAAAGAAACCCTAAACGTTAAACTCTAAACCCTAAACCATAATTCCTAAACTTTAAACCTTAATAGCTAAACCCTAAATCCTAATCACTAAACATTAAACTCTAAACCCTAATATTTGAGGTGTATATTTGAGAACCATTAATAGACAGGAGTAAATGTAAAATTTCTTTTCCATTTAAGTGTATTTCTGTAAATTAATCTTATTGTTTCTACCATTTTAAATTAACTAAATTTACGAATAGAATTCATCTTGTGCATCTTGTTGTCCATCAAATTGATTACCAAATTGATAATCGATTCAACTGAATACTCTCTGTTTTTTTTTACCTTCTAGATTACTATTACTGCTATTATAAATTTTGGGAAATACTCTCTGTTTATGAATTAAAAGTACAACAAATATTTAGTAAGAAATATACTATATGTCTAACTAAATATTTTTCGAAAGAAATCAATCATTATTATTCTTTTAATTCATTTTCTGAAATTTATAATTTATTACTATCCCCTATACATTAATTGATAAGTGACTTTGCCACATGTCATCACCATAATAAGTTTCAACAATAAACTAGTGTTGATCCGCGTTGTGCGCAGGGTAATCTATTATATTAAGATAAATTAATTCTTATTTGAAATTAATATTA
>OVAN01005542.1:0-23280 GCA_900406275.1 Anastatica hierochuntica | reverse complement strand
GTCTGAAAGCTGATTTAGTTGAACATATATGGCAAAAGTTTGGTCATCAATCTGAATAATCCTTGTATTTTCATGAATTCTTATTGTATTAAATAGAAACTTTTAAAAAAATTAAAAAAAAAATTAAAATATTTTTTTTTATTCTTAAGAACCCTATCTTCAGGTTCACTAATGGAAGAGCAAAACAGTTACAGGTTCATCACTATTCCTGGCCCCACCAGAAATACATTAAAAAAATTCTGTGAACCCCAAGAGGGGGTTCACTAATGGAGATGCTCTAACGCTGAGCGAAAAAAACCGAACCCAAAATATCAATTCTAATCCGACTCGAAAAATCTACCGCCGAATGGAGATGTCGGTTATTATCCCGAATGGATACCCGAAAAACTCCGAACCGATTTTGAGCTCGAAAATCTGAATCAAACCCGCTCTCAGGATCCCAAAAAATCAAAAAATCGTAAAAAACAAAAAACACGAAAAGTCATGAATTTGGAAAAACATGAAAAATACTTGAATCCGAACATAACCCAAAATAATTTTATGTTTATTCGGATTATCTGCGGTTATTAAATCTTATTTGAATCCGACCCAAATTATAAAAATACTCGAATAGAAGATTATGAGTAGGACATGGATTACATTTTTGGACTAATGAAAGGTTAATTAAATCCTTAATGTTATATATATTATAATGTTTAAAAAAAAAACATTCTGTGTGGATCTTTTTTTTCGTGAAAGAAAGTCACACAAGTTGTGATGTGAAAAGTGTAAGATGGGGGTTTAGTGGATACATACTCATTGACGCCTAAAAGAAACGGCAGTGACCGATTCAAGACCCATTTACAGTTCACACATACACACCCAAGCAAGTAGAGTTTAGATATTTGTTGTTGTGTTTAAAAGTTTAAATAGCGACTTTATTTTTCACCTATAAGATTTTCTACTTTGGATGAAATATTGTACTTGTTTATTTGTATTTCACGCTTGGTTTATAATTTGTAAACTGCGTTCATAACAAATATCATATAAAAGAAAATAATAAATAACTAGTGTTGATCCGCGCTGTACGCGACTAATCTATTATATTAAGATAAATTAATTTTGCGTTATTTGTATTTTTCTCGACAATTTTTCACTAAAAATAGGATAATTACAATGAACTAGACATTTTACCCGCACTACGTTGCGGGGCTTTTTCCAATCATTAATTTTTACTGATTTTGATGTATTTATTAACTATGATTTAAGGATATTAGAATTTTTTGTATATTTTGATGATTTAACTTATTATGTAATTTGTGATATTGTAGTGCTATATATATTCTTAGTTCGCAATGCAAAAATTATTATTAAAAATGCTAACTATATTGATAAGATATATGACAAATTTAGAGTTGTTAAATCTTATAACAAGTATAAAATATTTTCACCTAGAATCTATATATTATTTATGTCATACATTGACAATATGGATGTTAGATAACATTTTATTAAATATTAAATAATTTTTAGAAAGAAAAATTGAATTTAGTAATAGGTTCCCATACATAAATGTAATGTAATAATATGATCGGGTCTAATACATTTATATATATATATATATATATATAATTGTTTGAACAACAATACTAAAAAGTTGTGTTAATATATAATGCATATAAAAGAAAATAAATCTTTTATCTTTTATTTTTCATCTTATATTTATGTCTTGTGCATTTGGGCATAATTCATTACGAATTTTTATTTTTTTGTCTATATTAGGACACAAGCCCTTTCTTATATTGAAACGGCTATGATTATATTTATGAATAATATCAAATCATCTAATAATTTTAATTCTACTAAAAGTAGCCAAAATTTTAAATTTAACATTTTAAAATTGTAAACTTATTTAAATAAAATATTACTATTTTCTTTGAACTTTCAAAGAAAATGAAGTACGTAACAGACTTTGTCAAGCCGGTGGTCATATGCAATCTTTTCTTGTTTAATTGAAAATTTGTATTTCATCGTCATAACCGTTTGAGCATGGACATATAGACAAAGTAAGAAGAAGAGAAGAAAAACTTACGACTTTGATTTAAGAAAATTATTCTTTGATTTGAGAGATTTTAATATTTAGAGATTAAAAAAGAAAATCAATATAATTAAAAAGTGATATGTAAAATTTAATTATGTGGAATGTTGAAATGTTTTAATTGGTTATTCAAAAATGTGTGTTTTGATGAGATGTCAAGTTTTTAGAACATAATAATGCTTATGTGTCATCTTTTGGAGAGACTCAAGAACTTTTATAGTATTGATAACCTTAAGAATATTATTTAGTTTTAAATTCTATCAAAAATCAAAATTACATCCCTATCCCTATTTTTTTGGTTTATAAAAGGGGAGACAATTTATTAAAACCCTCCAATATAATTTTTTCGTCCTTACAATGTTTTTTGTAGAATTTCTACCAAATTCACCCTAATAAATATAAATGAACGTATTACATTGGCGTTATTAGTAATTAAATCTGCAAAATCAAAATAATATCTATAGTAAAAAAAAATACAAGTCAGAAGTAAAAGATTTGTGGAATTCGAGTTCGACACGGCAGCTACTCTTTTGTTTTTTTCACTAGATCATATAGCAGCCATAAATCTATCTTAATTTTGACTTTATTAGTATATCTATATGGGTTTACTGACACTATCCCATGTGACCAAATTTTTTGATTGTTGTGTTCTAATGTTATTTATATATCGTTTCTAGGTCTCTTCAACGAGAAAACATGTTTACGTTTTGTTTATTAACAAGTACATACACGTCAAACATTATTAAAATTAGGGAATAAAAATATTCAAAGATCAATCTTATTATTGAATTCTGCACTTCCAGATCAAATTGTAAAATCATTTTAAAATGTATAGACCAATATTTGTCTCTTAGGAACTCAAAAGGCCAAATGACCAAACCCAAAAACGCTCAGCTTCCCATTCGTATAGTTTCAATCGAGTGTGGTAGTTTTGGTAAAACGATACCCATATTTAAAACATAAATAATTTATTTCATTTATATCTAATCTTATATATTTTATAATCATTCATAACTTTGAGTTAGTTCGAGATATGTTTTGGGCTTTTAGCTTCATAATATTTTACCGCTAAAATGATGATTTAATGGAAAACGTTATTCAAATTAATGAGAAAGTCACATGTTGAAACTGTATTGGAATGAGTTGAATCGGCAAAGATGAACAGTGGCGAACCTAGCTATAAAGAAAGGGGTGCAGATGTCACCCTTTTGATTATAAAATTAAAATTTGTGAGCTTAGTTCAAAAAGAAACAATAGCTCAAATGGTTAAGTTTTCCCATGTTGACACTCCAGATCCGAGTTCAACCTCCCTCAAGATGAATATCACAATTATTCTAGACTAAATATCCGCTTGCTCCCAACCTCGTGATCAAAAATAGCGCTTTTAGATTTTGTTAGAGTGGAGTCCGTATTATATTTCGGAATTGATTGTAATTGATTTTTATTAATGCGTATGAAAATCAAATTTGTGTTGAGCGTTTAAATTAAAGTGAACGAAGAGAATCTCTATACGTGAAAGAAACATATTAAGGTGTTAGTGGGGACTAATTGTCTTGGGGCGGTGTAGGAACCATCCCAAACACAATTAATTCCTCAATTCCAAGTTCAACAACTTTTTATCGTAAACAAAAAACAAAGTTATTTATACAAAAAAAAATCAAAGTCAGTACGACTTTCTTTATTAGAAAAATAAAAACACTTTCAAAATTTAAATTAAATCGATAAACTAATGAGTAAAAGAATACAAAAACAAAACAAAAGAGACGAACGTACGATCAATGAGTACTCATCTTCTCTTCCAATAGTTACAACAAATTTTGTTTGTTGGTGCCTATTAAGACGCGCCCACGAATAATTAATGAACATGGCCTAGTTTTAAATAGTCTAGTTTTGATAATACTAGTATTTGCGTAGGGCATATCATGGATAAAAATAACTAAGAATATTTATCACATCTTCATAAATAATTATTTATCTATTTAGGTGTAAGAATCTATATCAGAAGCAATGTAATCGTTGGACAAAAAATTGATGGAATAAAGACAAAACCATGTGATCATTGTTTTGATTTGGTAGCATAATACTTTTCTCTCGCGATTAAAAATGCCTAAAACTTCATTAGAAAATGTTAAAACTGATAAAACATTTTAATGCAAATTTTGCGGTAGCGACGGTTGAGCTAGCGCTACTCTTGAATAAACAAAAATAGCATTGCAAAATTTACTTGTAAAAAATTAAATTAATGGTAATAAGCCTCACTCTATTTATTTTCAGAAAATAAACTCACCCTTTCTAACCCGACTTAATTTGTACTTAAACCCAAAAAAACGAAGAAAGTATATAAAATTAGTGATAGAGGTGGATTCTACCCTACAAAATCCGGTTAGAGTAAACCAAAATAGCAAACCAGAAATGGAAGATGGGCTGCATAGGCCCATAATAGAATGAAGGGGGAGCAAAGTGAGTATGAGCCTAGATGAAGAAAAATGTTCATATCTTAGAGTCAACGACCAGGTCAACAGAGTCAAGGACATTAATTCGCACATTTAAGAGGGTAGATTTCCGAAAATTATGGCAAAGAACGTTACGAGATCCGCCTATAAAAGAAAAAGGAAACAAGAGAAAGGGGGAGAACCAAAGGGGGGAAAGAGCTCAGAGACAAAAGTTCCAATGTGTAATCTCTTAGGTTTTAGTCTGTAACTCATAATATCGCAACGAAATTCAATAGAGTGACCATATCCTCCAAACGATCATTATGTGGAATCATCTCGGCTCGTCGATGGATTATCTGGGATCCATCAATTAAAGTGGATTTTTGCTTTTGAGAAAAACATTGATTAGATTTCAGGTTTGTCAAGAAATATTAAAATTCTTTTGTTGGTATATCTCCTGATTTCGCATAAAATTATTTAGAGAAGAGCTTAATTTTTTTTTATTTTGTATTAAAATAATTCTTAATTAATACTAGTATAAAGTATGATTGAGGGTAATCACTAATTAGTAGTGAAGATTAGGTAGCAACGGCAAAAATATAATTAAAAAAATAACAAGGTGGATCCCACGTCATCTCCGTACAGACAGGCTTCCTCTTTCCACGTACATTTTCCACTCTCTCTATCCCCTTCTTTACGCTTCATTTATTCATGTAAAAAAATTTTCATTCGAAATAACAGTTTGATTAAATTGAAATTAATCATGTAGTAACTGATTGTAGACAAAAATAAATTAGTAACTTTTAGATAAAAATGGAAACACAGTAAGTTCTGTTTTTAAAAAGGAGGGGTTGATGGATGCTATAGCCGAGGGATGGACGGGTATTTCGATTTGGGAAGGTTTATCTGGAAAAGTTATTGATTGTCGCCGAGAGATATTTCGGTGGCGGAAGAAAACTGCCACTAATGGTCGGGAGCATATAGAACGGTTAAATTTGGTAATCGAGAAAGCTTATGATGATGACTTTTGTCCACCTGAACAACTATTAGCACTTAATTTGAAATTCAAAGAAGCTTACAAGGATGAGGAATTATTTTAGCACCAAAAGAGTAAAAACCGGTGGCTCCGGAAGAGTGATTATAATTCCGCATACTTTCATGCGCAGACAAAATAGAGGCAATCACGGAATAGGATCGCAAGTTTGCATAATGCATGAGGGGTCTGGTGCACCAAGGATGCAAAGGTTCGGGGTATAGGTGAAAACTTTTTCATGGATATCTTTACTTCATCATCTCCCTCGGGCTTTGATGAGTTTCTTAATGAGATAACACTAATGGTTATTGCACAAACAAATATTTATTTAGAACAAACTTTAGCTAATATTTATATGTCTTATCAGCTATCATTTTGTAAGTTCAACAAAACATCTAGTGGGTTGATTGGTGAAGACTTTTGTTTTAGGCGGTTACAAAAAAATTAATTGTTAAATTTTTTTTTTGTTACTTTTGTGGATGTAACTTTAAAAATAATAAAAGTTATGCTGTTTAAACTTTTTGAAAAACTTACAAAACATGAACAAAAAAAAAAAAAACTACGAGTAATTTTATAAGCTTTGGGTTATTACAGGAGTATCAAAATGTGATTGTTGAAAAAAAATTGTTAAGACTTTTAATTATATCCAAAGTCCTCACAACAACAAAAATAATCGGCATCTAGATCTATGGAAATCCATCAAGATATAAGTATATAACTGCACTTGAGAAGTATTGATTTTTCATTTTCCAACCTAAATTCATGTAAAAACACAATACCGCATAGCAAAAAACATTCGATTTTTATTAATTGGTTTATCAAATTATTATTATAATGTTGTCTCGTTATGCAAATTATATATGTTGTAATGTTTATAGGAATGAAACCCGAAAATCGTTTGGAAGTTCGTTCAATCTAATATTATTCTCGCGTAAATACGTTTAACTGTGGAATTCTAATGGAATCGGGTGCATCGATGCTGGTATGGTCGCACTCGGTGTGTTTATATCTTACTAATCTAAAATATAAGTTTCTTATAAATTTCTATTTTGTTGAGAAATAAAAAAAAATACCAACTTGTTTGGGTCTTTTCTACTGTCTTTGGACTGTAAACGGATCTTACATATTATTCCAATATCAATATCACAAAGGAATACAACTTTGTTAAATAATCACCCATGTAACGATATTGCACTCGGTGAAAAATCTTTTTCACTCATTAATTTTTTTTTCCAGTACAAAAATATACTTTTAGCTCGCTACATAATTAAATGATAAAATGGTTCAACAAAAGTCAAGAAACATAATCCTTATATTTTAGAAAATAAAAATCCATCATTAGATATGATTTAATAATTATTAATGCGAACAAACAATTAAAACCCAAAAAGAAAAAAGGGACAACTTTATTGTACAGCATATTTGCCTTTTTGTACTGAGAAGAACTTTTTTTAACAGTTGTAAAATAAAAAACATTTCTAAAAATATATTATTTCTCCCCCATAAAATATAATAATTTTTTTTTTATAAATAAGGCCTCTCCCTAACTCTTCTTGCTTCCCCATCCCCTGTCCTAACCAAACATTCAAACACTCTTCTCTTTCTTTGTTTCTTTCTTTCTCTCTCTCTCTATTACATGAGAGAACAAAATCAGCTGACAATCTCAGCCGTCGATTATATAGCCACCGTAAATGGAGAACACTCACGATTCATCGCCACCGCACATGGATGCTTCTCGGCCGTCACTTGGATTCCCTCTTGGCACAGCTCTGCTTCTCATCATCATTTTCAGCCTCTCCGGAATATTCTCTTGTTGTTACCATTGGGATAAGCATCGTTCTCTCCGTCGATCTTTGGCTAATGGCCATCCCTCCACCGCCTCCGCCGACATTGAATCTTCTCCTTTTAAACCTAAACCTCCTTCTCTGGTAAACACTCTCTTCCTATAATTTATAATATAGATTTTACAAAATTTTGAACTGAATAAATTACAATTTTCTTTTACAAAAAAAAAAAATTACAATTTTAACAAAACATTGAGTTTTATTTCTTATTTTTATATAACATATGGTTTTGAAACGAGTAGGCAAAAAACAATTTGAAGTTCTTTATCAAGAAGAAAAAAACAATTTTGAGTGATGTAAAAAATGCTAAAAGTTAATTAGTAGTAGTAATTGAGTTTTCAGTTTACCTGAAAATAAATAAATTACTTTCTAATTCTAAATTGTACATCCGGCATACTTGTAGCTAAATCATAATAATTATATTAACATAATCCTAAAACAAGTTGATTATCAACTCAAACTTTGAAAATATGTAACTTCTGGTTTAATCAATGTTTTAAAAAGTTGATTATCAGCTAAATTGTCAAAAAAATGTTTTTTACTAACAAAGAATGATCTCGCTAATTTATGAACAGGATTTGAAGAAAAGCCAAAACCTAAGCGTAACAGTACTGATGCCCGGAGATAATACACCAAAATTCATCGCATTGCCGTGTCCTTGCGCACCGCCTCGGCCGGAAAAAATCACCGTAGATGTTCAAAGCTCGTCGCATCCGCCGCCTATCAAGTCACCGCGTTTTCCAGTCCCTTTGTATTAGATTTTAGTTAGCTAAAAGATTAAAAACAAAAGAAAAATGTTGAAATGTCTTGTTTTGATGTACATATGGATCATAAAATTTTACATTTTGATTTTTTTTCACTCATTAATTATTTTTTTTGTACTGGATTGGTAACAACATTGATTGAGTGGTGTGCTTGTGTAAATTTAATAACATAATCAAAAAATAATTTTATGGAATTTGAGTTGTGTAATTATTTTTTAACGTAATTATATGAAAAAACAAAGCTGCATAATGGTTTTTGTTTTTATGTTTGAGGTGCTACGTCGATTTGAGCTCTAACCTATGTAACAAACAGAACACTTGGCACGTTTTGTCAGGTGATATTTTTTATGTCAATGTCCTGATTCACTTCTGTTTTATTTGGCTAATGAAATTATGATTTATGAAACTGAAAATTAAGAACTTTTTTTTTAGGAAAAATTAAGAACTTTATATATATATATATGCTTTTTTACCAAAATCATAGATTGTTGCCGGTTCTTAACATTTCGAGATTCGTTTGAACCGTACCATAAATAGCTAGTAAAGAATGCATTTTGGTTTTTTTTTATATACATAATCCACTTTTTAAAAGGGTGTTTTATGCAACCACGTTTGATGCTTTAATTGGTAAATAAAAGAAAGTAAATAAATTTAATTTCAATATTGTACAGTGCAACAACAAGTTTCATGATTAAATCATTACAAATTTTCTAAGTTAAGATAACATTTACTAGTTTTCAGGAAAAAAAATATAATTTTTCCCACGGATAGATGTTAATTTTTTTTAGAATGGATAAATACAACAATAAATAGTAAATACCAAATATTTTTTAAAAGTTACAGAAACAAGACATGTTTGTTTTTTTTATTGAATTACTGAAATTGACGTCTAACCACCAAAAGTGAATTTGGTATTATTAAGGTAAAAATACGAATTAGACGTAAATTAGCTCTCCGTTAATTACGACACCATTTTACTTTTATCCTTAAATAAAATTTGATATTGTATTAGTAGTAATTAAAGTTTAGGACCCTCGAAATATAAAAAACTTTATAAATTTGGCACTAAAGTTTGCAATTGAAAATGACGTCAGTGGCAAGTTTCTTAACCAAGTGCTCTTAAACACATCCCCACCATGAGGACCCCTCCAGCTTAACAATCAACTTCATGACCTAATTTCACTGTTTTTTATAAAATATTTTATTCTAATATTTTCTACTTTATTTTCTTTTTAAAGTTGAATATTTGAGTCCTGTTAATTCCATTGGTTGATCCTAATATTCTAATCCCAAATTTATCCCGAATCTCATCGAGAGAGATCTATCTTTTGCTCAAGCCCACTAATTATCAATTATGCAATTAATTAAATAAGACCAAAGGTAATAAACTAAGTCCAAGTTTCGAATCAAATCTCTTATTTATTATAGTATCAAGCTTTGAATTTTTAAAAGCATCACAACAAAGTAAAGACAATAACAAAAGAGAAACTTCAGATAATAAATTGATTTGATTCACCCCAAGAGGTAATAAAATTTGTTAAGTGTTAAATATATTTTTCTTACCACAAGAGTTAAATGATTAGATTTTTTAGAACAAAAATGCAAAAGTAAACGGTGTTGTTACGAGTGCGTAACTACACTACAAAGTACAAACTGACTGTACTGATTCCTTTGATGACGTTATCTATTCGTCGTGGTTCTTCCGCGACCATTTTTAGTGGAAAAATATTTTAACTATTATTAATTATTGTTACATTTATTATGCTCTAAAATCAAAGCACATTACAGATTATCAAGCTCATATTTCGTTCTACACACAAAATTTTACAAGCATCTAAGTTTTTCTAATTTTTTTTTTCGGCAGGTCATGTCACAACGGGTCGACCCAGTAACTTTTAACTCCACGCTGGGGAGCCGAACCATAACAGGCCAGTCCTGTAATCTTTAATAAATCCCATATATGGGACATACTCGCTCAAACGCGATGTCAGAGTTCGAACTCTCGATCCCGGATTTATGAAAATGGCACTTTGTCTACTGGACTAAAGATCATTCTCCCTAATTTCTAGGTTATATAGTCAAAACAAGAATTTTTTTTAAATCTTATGATACAAACTGAAGCAAATTATCTTATTTTTTGTATTACGATTTTTTGTTATTGTGAAAATATTTTATTTTAAATTAAAATAATTTATATTATCATGAAAACAGATTAAATATACTGTAGTCATATGAAAGCATGTGATGTCACCGCAATCACCGCTGAAACCTTGGGATCATGCCATTTTACTATTGTTATTTGTTTTGTTTTTAGCTCATAAATTATATTATAAACATTTAAATGCTTAAACCAATTAACTATACATTTCTAATTTCCTTTAGTATGGGAATAGAAACATTTTGTTCATTGATAAATAGGAATTTCTTGTCACTATTTTAAAATGATCGAAACCCTAACAATAACTTATAAACATACTAGATAAATTCATTTATAAACCTAGGAAAAAAATAAATGTTTCCTGTTTCCTCAATGCCTTTAAAAATTGTTTGTATCGTTATAAACTCCTAATAAATTTCCGCAATAGTTGGTAAGCAATATGTGCATTCCTCGAAATAAATCCACAGTATATAATAGTCAACTAATATTTTTTTTAAAAATGTTACAAAAATATAAAAATGATGAAAAGTGGAGTATAATGTAAAACGTACGGATGATAAGCAAGACAAGAGAGGGCCGACGATGGAAGAAAATCACATGGAGGGAACATCTCTTAGTGCTTTTTCTTATCCCTTATTTCCTGACGTAATATTTTTTTAAATTTTTTTTATGTATTATTCATTCTTATTCTCTCTTATTTAATATTTAATATTAGCTACATAGCATACAATAAAAAGTATTATCATATATTTTGAATTCGAATACAGAACAAAAAACATTACGCGTTTTTCATTTTTGTATATAAAAAACGGCTCTAGTGGAAATCTACGTAAATGTTAGGTACATGTAGTTTTAAATTAAAAAAATTATCTATGGATTAATACCAACTCCTGCTTTTCTTTTGTGGTTAAAACCACAATTTGCTCGAAAGATTTTTGGTCTAGGATTGGCTAAATTATTTCCAAAAGCATTTAAAATCCCAAATAATGGAAGTTAATGTAGTTTGTGGACTATAATCTTTCGGTGGTTATTATCCACCGTAATTATGCTTGATACTAATTGGATTACTCATGTGGTATTGATAGATTTCTCTTGGACTACTATTATCTACAATCAAACTCATTTTCTATTTGCGGAAATTTTCTTAGTCTAATGTTGATTAATACAAAGAGGTTTAGAGATTGATTTCTCGAAAATACGATTTATATTAACGTAGTCATACTTACAAAATATCTTCAGCGTGGAAATAATAATTCAGACGATAAAACAACTATCTTTTGATGAATGCTTTGAAATTTTTTAGAAAAGAAAAATATTCAGAGTTTTTAAAACTGAAATATGTGGATCATCAATCCATATCTACCCCACTATATTCCCTTTTTGAACCTTTATTTTTTTGTAATCCATGTCAGGTAGGAAGAAGAGAGGGATGCTACAAACAACTTGCCAAGCTAAATCAAAAATTCAAAAAGGGTTTATTATTAGTTTCCAAAATGTAGATAATGCTAAAACGTGGATGTGGACAATGTTATAGTATCCACGCGTGTTTATATATGTGAATATATAAGATTCTTGGTTAGACATATAATTTAAGCTGAGATTTGCTATTTCAAGTGAGTGTTTTGCTAACCGAGAGTTCTTCCTATTCTTTTTATTGTTTAACCTATTATAGAAAATTTTTATTTATTACAGGTTCGAGCTTCGTTGGAAAGGGTTGACTCGCCAAAGACGAGTACCTAGCATGGTCTGACCCCGTCCTAAAGAGATTAGGGGCCCACAGACTTTGAACCTCCTGGTTATAAAAAACAAAAATTTATCTATGTATGCAGTATGCTTAGTATCTCATTCATCGTGATTATTAAAAGTCTAATTATCTAACTAAGTAAGAAAGTTGATGTATCGCTATCACCAGACGAGTCCGGATTATAGCGTAGCGTTGTTTTCATCATGCTGTTTGAGTTTTGCTGTGGCAAGTTGTATTATAGTGCCCTAGTGGTAGTGGAGTTCTTGATAAAAAAATTAATAGATTTTTGCTTAGTATTTTCTTTTCTTTTCTTTTTTTTTGTGATAAAAGATCACAAAGGTCTTCTTTTCTTTCATTGGAAGTTTAACTTCATTATATATGATGATCCTTTGTCCAATGGTTATAGTTTCCATTGGCTATTGGTAAATGAAATAAGTCAATACAATTTTGAAAAGGAAAACGTGTTTGAAGCATATATATATATATATATATATATATATATATATATGCAAATTTTATTAAACTAAATTACTCAACTAAATTTTGATTAAAAGTAAAAAATATATATATCATCATTTTTTTTGTTATATATATATCATCATTTTATTTTATATTTCTAAACAATATAATGACCGCGTTAAATTTTATATCGTGTAAATAAATTTATCAAATTTTAAATCTTTGACTGTAGTTTTACTCACATCACATATAAATTTTTGGTTCCAACATTTGATATATATAATCTTTGTGAGCAATAGCTTTTGTAGATAATAAAATAAGTCATAACAACATTCTTTTTAAATAAAAGATAAATACGAAGAAATGTCAAATCATTAAATAAAATATTTCGGTTTATTTCAAAACCAAAACATATAGTTATTTGCGACACAACATTTTCATATTAAAATCGCAAACTTTCAAAATAGAAGTGATTTTGTGCTTCCAAAATAATAGGGTAAGCAGTTTGTTTGAAAGTGCTATGGAAGCAACTAGCGAGCTTTCAAGAGTTTTCGAAAGCTTCCGTTTGCAAAGTGGGAAGCAGATCTATGATGTAGCTTAAGTACTATATATGTGTAACTTTGATAAGTTTGAAGAGAGCAAAGCACAAAATTTGTTTGGGAAGAATTATATTAGACTCTCATAAGAATTAAAGTTACAATGTACATCGCTTTATATAGAGAAATATCTAGACCTAATTTCATAATTTAAGATAAACATAAATGTTTATAATATATTTCCAGATAATGGTAAATTTACTATTCTAGGATATTAATATATTTCCAAGATATTTGGTCGATCTTCCCGATCTCCCAATACCCTCCCGCAAGCTCATACGTGGAAACACGTATGAGATTGGACTTCACTTCAAACAAATCTTCACGGGATTAGGGTCATCAACGACGTTTATACCTCGTCAGGGTCATCTGACGAATCATCATCGACGTTTATACTTCGTCAAAGTTATCACCAACGTTTATACCTCGTCAGGTCATCATTGACGTTTATACTCCGTCAGAGTCATCATCAACGTTTATACTTCGTTAGATCAAGTCGGCTGCAACATCCGGCCGTCAGATCAATAACGATGTTTATACTCGATCGTAGAGTCAATAACGACGTTTATACCCGGCCGAAGGGTCAAATCAGTGAAAATACACTATCATCGTAGTTGTAGTTGTGTATCTCCATAGTCTTCATCGTCACCGTTGGATTTTTCGTATGTATCCGCTGGATCAGAATTCGTCATCGCCGGATCAGCATGATATCTGGTCGAATCATAAACCGAATTAGAACGAACCAATCAATAAGTTTATGTTCATAATTCATATAATTATATGGCCACATGCCGTCAACACTATCTTCGTTCACTTGTAAAACCAAACGAATTTCTTCATCACCTTTATCTTGTTTTTCTGGTTTTTTTTTGAAAGAATAATAGATAGGAAAAAAAATTATCTTAAACGAATAGGGAAATAAAAAAGGAAGAACATAGACTCACGGTAATTAAAGAACAGATCAAACTCTCATAATGTGTCTCTGTGATGAGAGCAAGAATCGAACGAAATCTTTCATAACATTGTTTTTTCTTTTCTGATTTTTTTTTTGTAGAAGAATATATAGAATAAGAAAAGAAGAAAATCAACAAAACATAACTTTTGAAAACTCAAACAAACGAACTATTTTTCTTTTCTTTTTTAATCGAAAAAGTATACTTTTTTTTCAATAATCGCGGAAACCATAAGTTTGATGAGAGCAAAGCACAAAATTTGTTTGGGAAGAATTATATTAGACTCTCATTACAATTAAAGTTACAATGTAGATCGCTTTATATAGAGAAATATCTAGACCTAATTTCCTAATCTAAGATAAACATAAATGTTTATAATATATTTCCAGATAATGATAAATTTCCTATTCTAAGATATTAATATATTTCCAAGATATTTGGTCGATCTTCCCGATCTCCTAATAAACTTTGCGTTAACTATTCAAGATCGAACGACCACAGTTGAATAGTTAGAGTTTCCCTTGAGGTGATGATGATGATGAACGTCGCACTCAGGGCCGACCCTCCGTCATGCGGTACGAAACATTTGTTTCAAACCTCAAACTTTTTTGAGTTAATATATATAGGCAATTTGACCCCACACCGAGAAAAAGAAAATTTTATATAGAATTCGGCCCCAACATTGTATAAATTTATAGCTCCTCAAATCTCAGAGCCGGCTTTGATCACACTTCTTGATACTAATGCCTATTCCCCGTGATATATCTTTATAATGTTACGATTCGACCAATTCAAACCACTACATAGTACGTGTAGAATGAGAGACTTTACACAAACAATTAGTTGCATTTTGTCAATGTTAAGGCGGTGGATCAAACATACTAGGGCATGGTTATAGACTTTATTTGGTTTTTAAACACTTTAGTTTTGTGGTGCACAAAAAAAAAAAACACTTTCGTTTCCTCGAACCTTCTCCGAAACGTTAGACGAATTGGCTCCAAATTCCCAAGAATAAAAAAATAAACGTAACGAAATGAATATGGGCTAACCATTTATTGTTTGGGCCTAAGTTTGGTCCCTGTGAATTAAAATTTGTTACTAGTTATGTTTTTTTCGCTATCAAATTCTTAAAGTAGTGAAATAATGCAATACAAATACTTGCCATAATGCCATGCAATGATGAATGCGTCGATGTTGGAGCTGGCCATTAACATACATAATCACTATTATGATTAGCTTTTTTAAAACTTGATGATGATAACACGTTGTTTATTGGATGTATCATGTCTCTTTCTAACTAGCGACATCGGTCTCTATCAATATAAATTTGTATAACCCTAATCTCAATTATCGAATGTCCTTTCACATTTCAAATTGTATTACCTTTTCTTAACCAATTTATCCATAAGCTATCATTATATCTTAATGCAATTTTTGGCACTTTTCAGTTAAGGATATAACATCTCGTTATTCTCTAAGAATAAAGTATCTCATAATTTTTCATCGAATTAACAAGGGAAATTATATACCAAACATCTAAAGTTTAAAAGCACCATCATTAAAATTAAATTTTATTTGGTTTACTAATTTCATCATATAACTCTTTACAAACGACTTCCTCCATAACCAGCGTTTCTGAATAATGCTTGTTTTATAATTTCCGAAGTCATGAACTCTCTTTGGCCAGCTGCCTACAAACCACATCAATTTCATCATTACAATATTTAATTATATACAATTTAAATATCATATATTATGTAAAAGTTTTATGCTAATAGATGTTGGAAGTACCTCGGAGCAAGATGCCTGCAAAGAGAAATCACTAAAGCAACTTATAACACATTGTTCAATCTCCAAGCCTAGAGTCTCTAGTGTATTAATAGTCGATAGAAGCAATCCCGGTTTCGGCGAGCAGAACATATCAACCCGAGTATCTTCATCTCTCCGATCTACTTCAAACTATTCAATATACAAAAGCAAAATCTTGAGTCAAACTATGATATGATTTAGTTAAAAAAGGGGTTTATGTAATAGTTTATAACTAGAGGGGCTAGTGTGTAAAACTACCAAAATTGAGAGTAGTGGAGTGAAAATATCTTCATTCTTGATTACCTTTGGTGAGTTTCTGACCAGAGGTTCGTTTGTGTTAAGATCATTGAGATCACCGAAGAGCTTAGGGTGCTGTGAAATGTTGTTATTTCCAAGTTCTTGTTCCTCGTCTTGTAATTTGTTGATTTTGTCTAAAAGCTCCTTCATGTAATCTATGGCATCTCCTAATATCGATGTCCTGTCCATCTGATTTTTAAAACATTATTATCTTAAAATTTTAATCATATATAACCCATTTTTCAACAGGTTCTGTAGATTCCCATAAAAGTAAGAACACAATAATTAAACAATCGTGAAAAATGGTTGAAACAAGAAGAAACAAACGTATATATACATATGTTGAAAAAATAGCAATGGGTAATTTTTATGAAAGCCATTTACTAGATATTCTTGTAAAAAAAAGTCATTTTATATATTAAATCACTCCTTTGTAAATGGATAATCTTTTTGCTTATATTTTGACAAATTATTGATATAATTATTTGAATCAAAGATTAAATAAATCTTCAAAGAAAACAAAAACAAATTGTAGCTAGGGTTGTGTGAACACAAAAAAAAATTGTAGGTAGGGTTGTTAAGTAAGTGACTTCAACAAGAAGACTAAAAAGGCTATTTTCTTTAGGGAAATTAGACCGTATGACAAAAAATGATTAATTAAATAAATAACCATCCAAAAATTTTGACAAACAATTATGACCATTTCACTCTCAATTTTTTTTTTGTTTCTGTTTGTAAAAATGTTGGGGTAATTTAGTAAAATATCTCTAACAGTATTGTATTATTTTTTTTGCCAAACATTTACTTAATTAATGTTTTTTTTCTATCTCCCAAATTCACTAATATCTCTAAGTAAATGTGTTACACATTTACTAAATTATTATTTATATTTCTTTATAAAGGATATAATCATACACTAATCTACACTTTAGTGATTCAAAGAAGAAGATTAAAAAGGCTAATAATAATACACTAATCCACATTCTGATAATCAATTCTTTTTTACCTTACTGATTTTTGGGACGATAGATCGGAGCATAGAAAGTCGATCATTAAGCCGTTTCCTCCGTCGTCTCTCCGCCATGAGATTCTTCGAAGGTAGGCCGTCGAGCTTTTTATTCTTCTTCTTGTTCGTCTCTCCTCCTCCACAGCAACCAACACTGAAGCTTTTGCTCTGTTCCGACTCCATCAATGGAGACTGATACAACGTCTGGTTGTTAAAGTTCTCTTCTTGTGCATTCGTAAGGATCAATGGAGGCGAAGGGGAAGAAGAATCCATAATCTCTTGTAAAGTCTCAAGAAAAGGGTAATCGAGTGTTGTGGCTGCCACGGTGGAGGAAGGGGAAAGTAACGGCGGAGATGGAGACGACGGTGGTTGTAGTTGTGGTGGTTGTTGGTGAAGAAGTAATGGAGGAGGTTGAGAGATTAAATCCATGAAAGAAGATGAATAAAGAAGGGTGTTTTTGTCTTCTTCTTCATTGTTGAAACAGAGGTAATCAAAATTCCATCCATTTGGGAAGAACTGGTGATGATGATGATAATCAAATCCGCCATTAAAGCTCAGATTGTTGTTGTCGTTTGTTTCTTGCTTTGTCGGAACAAGAAGCTCTTCCAACACATTCATTTGAGTAGACAACTCCATTTTTTTCTGCAATAGCTCTGTCTTCTCCTGGTAATAAAGGAAGAGAAAACAGAGTGTGTGTGTGTGTGAGAGAGAGAGAGAGAGAGAGAGAGAGTGAGTGGATTAAAGAAAACGAAGTGTAAGTGTATTTATATATCAACCCAGAGATATGTGTATTTGAGAGAGTATACTGTTGATTCGATAAAAGATTCCCTACTTAATTTCTGATTAGTAATTTTGTAGTGTGTAAACAGTGGGCTTTATACATGGTTTTCTTTTGTTTTGTTTATATCGAATTTATTGTTTTTTTCGTCAAATAAAATTTTATTAATTAAACAGTGTATACAGATTCAGCCAAAAATAGATTTCTAACCAGTCCAGAGGTTTAAAGCTATCTGAATAAAAATTACAACCAATCAAAGTTTATTCCGATAAAATATGTGCTTGTTGATTAGTTTTTCGGGAGATACGTGTGAAAAGAATTCGAGTAAACCGTGATTGAAGCAAAATTATATCAAAACAAATGATATTGATTGCCATTGTTTGTGTTTTATTGTGTAGCTGTTCAACAAGTACTTCACAGTCGCCTTCAAATATGACATAGCTGAAAGCCTAAAACCCATATAGTATGAAGAATACATAGCCATCAAAAGAGTTACTGTTTCCGCCTCTAGCGCCGATGAAGTTGTTCATAAGTTTACTGATCCCCAAAATAAAACCTTACTAGATGAGTCTCAAATAATCTATCCAACATTAATTTCTTCGGAGGTAGAGTTATAGCTTTCGTCGTAATTACATTTTACCCAACTCTGCAAAGGAGTTTGCCACCTGGCTTTCAATTTTTGTCGGGATAGGCTTGTTGGAGAATGAGATGGGATGTTCGAATCTATCGTCACTATCCATTCTTTAACATCAGTTCTTGCAAGGGTAATATTTACATAGTTGTTGTTAGCTAGCCTAGCTACATAGCTAGGAAATGAGCTATGTGAGAAGACTAATTAGATCATCTTCATAGCCAGTTTCTCACCTAAGTACTTCTAAATAAATAAAATTAAGAAAACAAGATAGAAAAGAAGAAAAAATAAGAGACGTTTCTCCGTGGAGATACTCCGTCTCTCATGTAGAGATTCAGTGTGTATATGTCAAACTGTTATTAGTCAAACAAATTTATAAAAACCAAATATAATATTAATAATTAGAATAATGTTTTTTTATTTTTTAAGAAACTCATGAAGGTATCTAAATTTTTTTAGAGACTCAAGTCTCTAGTTGAAAGACTCATTTATACACTTGTTATTTTTTATTTGGTCAATTTTTTTATTTTTTATTTTTAATTGTATAATTAAAGCATGTTAAAATATTAATATAAATATATTTAGAAAGTTAATATTAGCACCTTTGCTTTTTATCGGGTAAACTAACCAAACTAAAAATTAAAGCGATTCATGTTTAAAAACATCTACAAGATGTTTTTAAACATGAATCGCTTTAATTTTTAGTTTGGTTAGTTTACCCGATAAAAAGCAAAGGTGCTAATATTAACCAAAATTCACTCAAATAAATTAAAAACACATATGTTTTGGTAAAAAATATTATACCCTTTTAATTTTTAACAAAAATTATACGGAACTGAAGTAGGTTTATGTGGATAAAATATATTAAAAATATTGTTTTAGTATCTAAAACCTAACTCGTAATAAAACATGTATAATTAGATTTAATATTATGCTATTCGATTTGCTCTAAGAAATTATATGTACAAAAACGCGATCTTAAATTTTACACTAATAAAGAGTAAACATAATTTTTCAAATTATAATTAAAATGCCGCGAAATTCTATTTCCCTTTTTTGTTGTCTTCCAAAGTTTTTTTTTGTTAAAAGATTTTCTATTAAAATGCGGAGAATCACGAAACGATTACAACTACAATTAATTAATCGAGAGAGATCGATAGTTTCAAACAGTTGCAATCGAACATCACGAAACATAGGTAATAACATGAGACTTACGCAAATACTACCTTGCACTAGAGATGTACTTCACACTCGCCAAGACAAAGTGGATGAGCAGTGATAGTGGAAAGTATTACAAGGAGAAGGGCTTTAGCGGCGAGGAGAATAGCACAGAACTTGTCTCCCTCCTTGGGCGAAGATCCATAATAGCGAAGATAAGAGCTCATATTACAGAGTTGCCACAAAACTGACTACAACCACATATAGCCTAAAACAAATATTAAAAGAAAAGAAGTCGATTGAAGTTAGTGTCTGGTTGGCCTTAGAACCGAGTACATGGACATATAGATTTTTACGGTGGCAAGAAAAGAGTGACAGATCATCCTAGCGGAAAGAGAAGAGTAATAGACCGAGAATCCTTTTGCAAATGAGTAGAACAAAGATCCAAACTACAATCAAACTCCATTAAACGTGCAAAGACTATGTTTGACCCGAGCAAACAAGGATAACAAAGCAACATTATCTCAACAAAGGAAGAAGTGAATAAAATTTATTATGAGGATAAAAAATGTTTAAATAAAATTTTAACTTTAAATAATAACAAATGTGAATATTGAAATATATTTAAAAGATTTTTGTTGCATTATATATATTTGTACGCTTCCAACACGTGCGGCTTCCTAATTTTTAGAAAATAATTCGCTTCCACGATTTCATACGCTTCGCTTTCGTGCACCCGCTTTCGATTCCATGCAACATAGCTCTAGACTTCTTTCAGCCTAAGGGATGGATGTTTTCCGAAGTTTGGAACGAATTTCTTATAGTAATGATAGAACATGATGTATTTATTGTAAAAAGTTTTTTTTTTATATATAAAAGACTTTCTACTAAAATGCAAAGTATGACGAAATAGATACATCTTTTGCTAAAGGTGTAGTTCGAATAAGATACAAGGACATACCAACAGTAAAACGGAGGAACATAATGTGTCCAAAATCTCGATAACTGTAAAAGCTTACCTAAACCAACCACAGAGGAGGCCTGACAAGGCAAGACCAGTACATAAGAGAGAGGAGAGGAGGCACTAATAGATAAATCGAAACCACTTCTACCTCCTAGCAGACAAGAGAGGCCAAAGCCGCACAAGAGACCTGAAAATCGAGCACTTGTCCTAACGCATTTCAAGATGGCTTTCCAATGATATTAATCTGACCTATACTGAAGGCAATGAATATCACGCAACAGAGTCTATAATAATGAGCTTACCTGCTGATTCAGCACCTATAAGAAGATGGTCGAGCTAGCCACTGTCTTGACGAGAAGAGATGATTGATCCTGCAACCATGAAGTCAGGAGCAAAACCTGCCTAAAGCCGATCAAGTAACCGACTCAAACACTGGGATGGAGATGCTTCCAATCGTGCCATCATTGGACGAAGGAGGTACCCAAAACCACCAGCGCCCACATGTCTCAGCTCTACGAACTAGAGTCTGATACTTCTTCCGCAAAATGAGGTCCAACAATGACAAAATGAAAACCCGCTGAAGAGATGAAGAACCGACCAATCTAACTCCAAGATCCAAAGTACACGAAACCGGAAAGGACCTCTTAACGTCCTGACCGTGAACCGAAGCGGCTCAAACCGAAGCATCGACGATGTTCCACCTCCTCGTGAGCATATACAACACAACACGTCGGCGGGACGGGACACTACACGAACTGTAGAAAAACGCCTTCTGACACGCGAAAGAGTGAATTTTTTCAGAACACGCCAAAGGGAGAAAGATCCAAAATCCGATTTGAGAGTGGTTGTAAACATCTAAAAGGTTTTGTTGCAATAATAGTTTATATTACAACAAAATAAATATTTTATATTACAATAACATAAATATGTATGGCTGATTAGCATCATGTAAATTAGCTTTATTGAATAGAGAAACGGATATAAATAGCTTATGTGATGTATTTATCTAACAAGCCGAGTTATACGTAACTGACACAAGAAGATAGATTATACAACTTATTAATTTCCCTATCCTTGCAGCAAACCTTGATCCCACAAATTCCATGTCTCGACAAAAATGGATGTAATATGTCTAACTTATTTTGCATTATTATCATTCTTTTTAGTATTATTATAATATTTTCTCTTAGGCCAATTCTCAAATATAGCACACTTTTTCATTTTTTGGACACATTTAGCATGTGGCTTTGGGTTTTCCACATGTAGCATTTTTTAAATGTTAGAATGACCATTTTACCCCTCACCATTTTTAAAATATGGCTTAGGGTTCTCATTTTTCCTACCACTAAACCCTAAACCCTAAATCCTAAACCCTAAACCCTAAACCCTAAACCCAAAATTAGATAGGGGCATTTTCGGTATACCGTGTGTTAAATATGCTATGGTTGGAAATTTTGGGCTTGTATGCTACATGTGGCAAAAAAACACAAAAGTGTGCTATCTAAGGGAATTTCTCTTTCTCTTATGATATATTCATATTAATGATGAAATATATCGTTGAAAGGGAATTGCATGTATATCTGGTCGGTCACACAAGCGTACGTAATCTTCTAGATTCTGCCTTAATTTGATAATTACCATCAATTTTTTAAATTACAATTTGACCCTTAAACTAAGCTATCGTTTTTTTTTTGGTCAACAAACTCATTCAATAAGATTCCGGTCAAGTGTCTCCCGCTAGGGGAAACAACGCAACCGTGGTGCTTACATGAGAGTATAAAAAGTTTTTTGACCTTGCCTTTTTGGCAAGGCTGTCTGCAGTGGTGTTTACAACACGTGGAATATAGAAAATATTAAAAACTGGGAAGAAAGACTTCAAAACTCTAAAATCTTCACGCTCCGAAGCAAACAAAGGCCACTCCTCCGGATGATTCACTAACGAAATTAGTTGCATGCAATCCGTCGCAAAGGAATAATCGAATCGGGAGATCGAAACCAATGACTCCATAGCCCACAATAGCGCCTCCAATTCAGCATGCAGAGGGGATTGATTAGCAAGTGCACTCCTCAAGCCCACCTAGCAAAGCCTCCCTCCTTCGAACCTTGCCCATCCATAACCACTGAAAAGTGTATCCTTACTCCATGAACCATCTATTTGACACACTTTCTCACTTTGCGCCAAAGGCTCCAGGGGACTTGGGTCCAAAATCTCTGCATAGGGCCCTATGTCCTGCTCGTCTACATTCTCGTGCGCTGTACTCCAAAAATTTGCTTCATAGGTAGCATGGTCCAATACATTCTAGGCTGATTCTCGAGAGTTCTCAAAAATGAATTTGTTTCTAGCCTTCCAGATGAACCATAGAACCTAAGGAAAACATGCAAATCCGCCTCAGAAGTTCCTACTTTCTTCGCTTCCCAAANAAAACATGCAAATCCGCCTCAGAAGTTCCTACTTTCTTCGCTTCCCAAAATAGGAAATTAAAATTTCCATATACGGAACTTCGAGGGAAGACCGATGGAGCAGAAGGAATAGGAGCCAATGCCCAGACTTGCCGCGCCGGGGGACATTCAAATAAC